>JARYHS010013631.1:67860399-67945907 GCA_031002005.1 Vandiemenella viatica
CCGTTCCTTATTCGGATTGAATGTTAAACTATAGATATCACAAAGTTAGGGGTACAATGCGAGGCAAATCGTAGGTAATCTTGCAATACTGTCGGTGTAAACTTTTTTACGTTATATTTATCCCTCAGGGGTAATTCGCAGTCAGTGCATGTGTGTGATCTGCAGTAATAAGACTATAAATGCGGAAGTAAGTCTCTGTCTTTTGTTACGTTTTGACAACTAAATGCCTATACCGATATTGACGGAATTTGACAAGAAAATCTTTAGGGAGGGCACAGTAAATTTTTTTTCGGTATGATTAACAGTTGTAGTCACGAAATTTTGAGAACTTATCGAGTGTTGACAGAGAGACGGATGTGTGTGTGAATCTATAATGTTACGTTCGCTTGCTCAAGCTATGCTTCTCGCGCATTATGTTAGTATATAATTCGTTAATAAATTTCATTTATAGAAAAAAACGTATTATTTAGTATATATATCGATTTTCTCTGTCCTTTTACTTTGTGTCTGTTTAAATGTTTCTGGCACCAGTTTATTTTGCCATCATGTTTGACATGCCTTGCGGGCCTAAGTTGTAGAACTAACAGAACACGAACAGTTAAAGTTATTAGAACCCAAGAATCGAATGCTCATGCTGAAGAAGGAAGAAAAGTCAAAGCTGAAATAAAGCTGCTCTTAGTTAACACCCCCCCCCCCCAATCCCCTTACATTCGTTTGTTTTTAAATATGTTTGAAATTGATTCTCTTCAAAAGACAGGTTCAAGGTAGAATGATATAGTGATGGCTTTCCTGTCATATTATGCCGACTGGGTGTTGTTTGGGACCAATCCTTCGCTAACAACAACTTTCTATATTTAGTTCTCGCAAAGAAATTCTTAATCCATGCGTACGAAGTCGCAGGTATCAGTTAGTGTAAAATAATGATTGAGATCTGATATACGTCGAGTGCACACTATTGACGACAAATTTTGCTGTGCGGGGTGGTTGGACGAGGCGAGCTGAGATTGTCGGAGTTCGGAGGCCGGAAGCCGACTCACTCAGCCGGTGCAGCCACTTCGCCTCCTGCCCGCACCTCGAGTTTGGCAATTTCGGCGATAACGAGAACTAATTTCCTGCCTGCAGACAAATTTCTGATGCCTGCTGACAACTTGGCGCTGGAGCCTCGACGAGATAGGGCACCGGCCCGCAAGTCTGATAACCGGCGCCTCCGATATTAGCAGGTAACCCTGGCTTCCTGTCCCCAACCCCCGCCACAATTAGCTATCACCAATCACCACTTACAGCCCAAGAAGTCTTCCCAAACCAGGGATGTTCGTCAGCCTTTCCAGAATATACGTATACCAACATGATTCAAGAAGTGTTTATATCGTTTAGTATGCCTTCAACGCACGCAGCAATACAGTTGAGTGCGTTAAGGCACCACATTATTTGACAGCAAACAAACTTATTTAATTAGTCATCATTTGGAGTTCTTCTACAAGACATCAGTATCTATCCACTTCTTTTCCAGCCACGCTTTTTTGACCGGTACCCTACACTTTGTATTCCATCGACTTAATTCTTCCCAATCCTATTTTTTTCTCTTGTTCTGTACCATCCAGAGCAACTATCTGAAACCTTTCATCTCTGAGTAGATGTCTTTTTCCAGTTCGTTTTCTTGTTACTAACTGCTATTCTGAATGTTTTCTGCACATTGGCAGTGTCCAGTATCTTATACTTTCCTACAGAAACGTACCAAGACATTCTATACGAAATAAAGTAACATTCTTTTGCGTAGTTAAAAATTCATCCCACTGCCTAACAAATGTTCTTTCGAGGTTGAATACTGATCGACCATCTTCATTCCTGCACTTATTTCTGTCTCATACGTCCAGTTTGCCGTCAGAATTCTCATCAAATACTTTCACCTATTCAGTTTTTCCTTATCTCATCGTGACGTGCGTAACATTTCTTTTTCCCATCAACTTTGCGAATTTAGATTTATTTTCGTTCTATAATCTTCTATTCCATTTTATATTCTTTGAAGAGCCCTAGTTGTGTCGCCGAAAATTACCCTGATGAATTAAATTTAACAGAATTCACCTTTCGTCATATAATCCTCAACTTTCCCAGTCCATTGCAGTCACAAATAATTTGACCTGTTTAGAGAATTGTAAAATTGAAGATTTAATCACCGAGCCAATGACTGTTGATCCTACTCTTGTGGCGGGAGCTAAGTGTTGCCATTTACCTGCGAAACGTGTAACTTATATTCTGCATTATAAGTGTATATTTGAAGCCACGTTATGCCATGTTAGGACGGGGGGTAAATCCTTGACTTCGGGACTTACCGTTACCGACATGTCACCTGCTGCGCGTACAAATTCAACCTGTTGCGCTTATGATATGAGCGTTGGACGCTTTCCGGATGAGCAAAATCTAATGAGTTCGCGTCACCAACATAGCAGTATACAACATATACAATAGCAGTGTATCTGTAGCTATAAGTATGACATGCGTTTGGACAGCAGTGAAGGTATAGATTATCATTGTATCGTTTTACATAAAAATGAATGTTTTTGAAGTGGAAACTTCTATAGGTGGACTGTAGGTTTGGGGGTACATCTATGAATTCGCGTGACACACGTGCTATGATATGCGCGTTGGACGCTCTTTGGAACATACAGTTTTTGTCCGATTTTGATGGAACTTTTGCATGCGTATACTTCAAAACAAATAGAAAAATACTGTTTACGTTTGATTTAAAAAAAGCTAAGCCCTATCCTCCTTGTTCCTCGTACAAAGCCACAGTTTTTATCCGATTTTAATAGTACTTAGCGCACGTCTACTTCAAAAGCAGGCGAAAGAAGTTTCTGTCTCCGGTAAACGGGTTCAAATCCCGAGGTGAGCAGGAATTTTTAGGAGTTGTATTTGATTAAAAGAGCCATGCCGGGACGTCCGTGGTTCTGATTCCACGTCAAACTGAAGGCTACCTAGGAAAGACATTGACCATCCTGCCTCATGCAATAGTTTGGTACATCTCCTTAGGGAAGATTCGACCAACCTTCGAGTTGTGGACTAAGTTAAATTTTTAGTTTTTGGAGTGAAAACTTCGTTAGGCGCGTTGGGCGATTTTTGGATGGATAAAATCTTATGCGTCCGCGTCACCTAAATGCTAATGTTAATAGTGTATCTGCAGTGGTCTGGTGGCTCGGTGGTTAAGCTACGACATCTTATTGGGGAATGAAAGGTCAGCCGTTCAACTCGCTGTTTCGGCGGAGATTTTTGTAGTCTGGCACAGCCTGCTGTGTAATGTTAAGTACGTCAGAACGCTTCTGTGGTTCGGATTCCACTTTAAACTGTAGTTCCGTACCTGGTAGGGCTGCGGGATTAAGGTAAGTCGGTTACGACAAGGGCGGAATGCGCAACCAATAAGAAGCCGTGCCACCAGTTCATTACGACCACGCGAAATTATTATTATTTGTATATCTGTAACTGTAAGTATGGCCTGTTGCGCTTATGATATTGATAATTTTAAGTTCTCCAATCACTGTTTATGTTTTGATTGTGAAATGTGTATTTTACGAGGTGGAAGTTGGGAACCGTTGTAACATTCGCCCTCATGGTCACGAAAACCGCCTAAACCGCAGTCAAGGTGGCCGGTACACGGAGTCTGTGATTTTATTCTAAGCCCGTTATTAATGGTCTTCGCAACCTACTTCCTTTGATACTTCTTTGTGCTACTTTATTCAGCCAAATTTATTTTTCCACATCTGTGGAACAAATTACTGAATGACTTACAGGAAATTACGTGGTCAACTTTTCACATTATCTCTACGCTGTCGATAAAAATGGCCTGTAACGTTTTCGTAGGGGCTGTGGCATTAGGTAGGAAAATTTGAGGTTCCATATATCATGTGTGTTTTCCCATAAGGATCTCACACTCCGCACCAAGACTCCATATGAAAATGCGCAGGAGCGCTGTCTCATTTGCGTATTCGTTGCATTCCTTAGAGATTTGACGTATTAGTCGTAACTCGTAATGCAGCTCTGGTTGATGATTGTATATCTTGATATCAAATCACACATTTTTGTGTTTCTTCTCAAGAAAATACTTAGCGAATCAACAGCACACTTTACACTCACGGTCTAGAGACTACCTCTGTTCCTATTGCGCTTTACCACACATTTTTTTACAGTCACACATAGTTGTAGTTGTTTTACCTCGTCGAAAGGAGTCCAAAATCTTTCTACATCTAAACTATCTGAATGTTTTACTTATCTGTAGGATAAAAGCATCATTCTAGAATAATAGCGAATTAATTTTGATTCCAAGACTGTTACCAGAAATGAAGAAAACAAAGATACTTTACATATCCTTGTGGGACACCCACTGACACCCTACATTTAAGAACTACATTCTATTCACAAATTATTTTTGCGATACTGTGTACACTCAGACCAGTATTAACAAGCGATTGTGTAGTACCAAACGACGAAAACTAGTCGTATTGCACCAACTTTTAAACTTGCCTCTATAATTTTCATATGTAATGGGAAAATAGACCCAGTTTGTCTGAAAATGATGTGTTACTCATAAATAGATACTGGTTTGCAGTAAGTAATTATTAGTTTTTCTAAGAATTCTATGATTTTCGAGAATGTGTTAGGCTCTAAAAACTCTACTGCAGATGGTCGTCAAAGATGTAGGTTGGCTATTTAGTTCACGAGATAATTCTACCCTGCAGGGTTTCTCACTTTTCTGCTCAACACTCGCACTAGGCGAATAACATGCTTCCCCTCAGCTCTATACCAAGCCGGATAGAAAAGGCTGTTTACATAGTACAATATTGCCCTAAAGAATAATTGACAGGGCATAACTGGACTGTCTAAAATCGATACTAAAAAGAAAACTTAAAGAATATGGGCCTTTAAGTGCCAAACATATACAAAGGTATTACTCATTTAACCGTCTCAAGGGAATTACGCCGAGCCGCCTTGATGAACTGTTAAGAGCCATGTCTACTATTCGAGAGGATGCGAATTCCAAAAACATTCACCATTCCTTCCTTTTTTACAGGAGTTCCAAAAAGCCGTCCAGCAGAATGGCAGAATTCTTACTTCAAAACACCATGGCCGAATTCCTTTCCGTTCTTTGCCCCCAAACCCTTCCCGGCCCTAATAACCTACACTGAAAAAGTTCCTAATAAGGAATTTACGGTTTATGGAGTGGTTATGTAATTTTAACATCTGTGGATAAAATTATTTCAGTCTTTTGTTCATATTGCAGAACATTTTTAAAATAGGGGAACTGGATGCTAAAATTGGTAAGTAGTCTTCTTTGGATCTGGCAGTCGGAAGAATGCGGGTTCGATTCCCTGTCCAGGATTATAGATTACGGTTTTTATTATCATCACCTATTTGACGACTATGTTGGAGCACTTCAATCTGTCCATATGCATTTATGTCTTCGCAGTTTTGGATGAAGATTTGTTCGTCAGCTTCCTCTTCTGCTCCCAAAACTTTTTAATTCTTTCTGACCTGACTGCCCGTTCTTTGTCAGTTTAAGGTTTATTTTTTTTCTGTCAATTATTTTTAGTTTAAGTCTTGTGTTTCCGTTCCTCAATATTTTTTTTTTCTCTCCTCTATTTTCAATGTGTTACATTGTTATACCTAACTCTTTTAAGTCTTCCTGGACTTCCTTGAACCAATCGTTTTTTGTTTTACTTTTGTAAAAGTAGTCGAATAAATGTTTTATTGGCCTGGTTTTTGGTAATCTTGTGTCTATTATTGGCACACTTTCCGAGTATGCCACTACGTTAGGTAGCATTCTCCATTGTCTATCTATTTGGTGTTTCTTAATAATGATTGTTCTGGTGATTCTTCTGTCTGCTTTTTGTAACTTATCAGTTGTTGATTTTATGTTTAGCTTGAATAATGTTTCAATACCATATGTTTCTTCAGGTTTAACAGCGGAGTAGTAGTGTTTGGATTTTACATTTATTGAAAGAGATTTCTTCTTGTAGGTTGGCCAGCTGGTTCGTTGCGCTTGTTTCAATTTAGTCGCTCTGTCATCTACTGATGCTTTATCATTTGAGTTCCAGGTCACAGCTTCGCAAATATATTTGAACTTATTCACAATTTTAACTTTTCTGTTATTATTTAGTAAGATGGTTGGAGTTTCAACCTTGAAGGTTGGCATCATTTTTGTCTTTACAAACGAAATCTGTAACCCGACTTCTGCTGCTATTTTTTTCGAGTTTTTCGATTTGGAGTTTAGATTACGGTTTACCGTAATTCCTTTAAAACATCCCAACCTACTGTCAATTCCAGGATTGTTTTTTCATATTGAAGATGGTGGGTGAGAGGTAATACTCGGGCCGGGTATTCGGGAGGACACAGTTTGAATCCCCATTCAGCTATCCAAATTTCGATTTTCCATGACCGAGCGTGGTGGGTGAACGGTTAGCGTTCTGGCCTCGCATTCGGGAGGACGCGGGTTCGAATCCCCGTCCGGGCATCCAGATTTGAGTTTTTCATGGTTTCCCGAAATCATTCCAGGCAAATACCGGGATGCTTCCTTCAAAAAGGCAATGGCCGAATTCCTTCCCGTTCCTTGTCCCCAGTCCCATCCCGCCTCTAATGACCTTAGCCGTCGACGAGGCGTAAAAAAATAAAAAAATATTTTTTTATGGTTTCCCGAAATTCTTTTTCCAAAAGGAATAGCTTTCCGTTCCATATTCCCGATCCTCCACCGTGTTTAATAACTTCGGTGTTGACAAGCCGTAGAACCGGTAGCAATAATTTATTAAAAGGAAAGATTTCTTCATATAGCTCATGGACGATTTTCTTTCCGTTCATTGTCATCTACAGAACTTTTTCTTTAGCTGAAATGAAACTCGCCAAACAACTGAATTGCCATATTGTTTACATCTGTGCAACTTGAGCCGGTGTGAATCTCCGGAGTGTCGTGGTTGGCCGCAGAGTAATTCCGTCAGAGTGGGCTATTACACGTGTAAGTGGAGTAGTGGACGGAGCTCTCGAGCCGTTCGGATCAGCAACAGACGCCGCCACTCGAGAAGTTAACCGGACCGCTGCGAAACAACAGGCACATTGTTTGCGGCGGGCAACCGGTCATTACCTCCGAGAGCTCGTCTTGGCCAGGAGCAACAGCCAGTCTACGAAAAAAGAAAAAAAAAAGAAATACCTCTGTGCTTGCTGTTGGTCACAACAGCAACTAAAAACACAAACAAGATCCAGACAGAAATCATTTCAAGTGGTCTTATTACGAGGTGCATTCAAGTTCTAAGGCCTCCGATTTTTTTTGTCCAGACTGGAAAGAAATAGAAACATGCGCATTGTTTTAAAATGAGTGTGCACTTATTGTTAATATGTGACAAAGATGGCAGCACTGTACGACAGATGGAACTCTAGCAGCAGCGTCGAAAAATGAGAACTGTTTTAGATACTTAAAATGGCAACATTTTCCTTACTTGAACAGCGTGCAATGATTCGTTTTCTGAATTTGCGTGGTGTGACACCAACTGATATTCATCGACGGTTGAGGGAGACATGTGGTGATGGAGTTATGGATGTGTCGAAAGTGCGTTCATGGCTGTGACAGTTTAATGAAGGCAGAACTTCGTGTGACAACAAACCAAAGCAACCTCGGCCTCGCACAAGCTGGTCTGACGGCATGATCGAGCAAGTGGAGAGACTTTTTTGGGGGGATCGCCGAATGACTGTTGAACAGATCGCCTCCAGTGTTAACATTTCCGTGGGTTCTGTACACACAATCCTGCACGACGACCTGAAAATGCGAAAAGAGTCCTCCAGGTGGGTGCCACGAATGCTGACGGACCACAACGCACGCGGACATCGGGCTAACGATACGCAACAGTTTCTTCGTTAAAACAACTTTGAAGTGATTTGTCATGCTCCCTACTCACCTGACCTGGCTCCTAATGACTTTTGGCTGTTTCCAACATTGAAAGACACTCTCCGTGGCCGCACATTCACCAGACGTGCTGCTATTGCTTCAGCGATTTTCCAGGAGTCATAACAGACTCCTAAAGAAGCCTTCGCCACGGCCATGGAATCATGGTGTCAACGTTGTGAAAAATGTGTAGGTCTGCAGGGAGAATACGTCAAGAAGTAACACCAGTTTCATAGTTTTCGGGTGAATAGTTAGTTAGAAAAAAAATCGGAGGCCTTAGAACTTGAATGCACCTCGTATACCGAGCGTTGTGGGTGAGCGGTTAGCGTTCTGGCCTCGCATTCGGAAGAACGGCGGTTCGAATCCCCGTCCGGTCATCCAGATTTGGTTTTTCCATGGTTTCTCCAGACACTCCAGGCGAATGCCGGAGTGCTTCCTTCAAAAGGCCATGGCCGAATTCCTACCCGTTCCTTGTCCTCAGTCCCATCCCGCCTCTAATAACCTCGACGTCGACGAGGCGTAAAGCCATAAGTAAAAAAAATGTCTTACTTTCCAAGATCCGGCTGCATGATTTCTACATACAGTACATCTGTTATTTGATTGAAATGCAATTTTTAATTATTATAGTGCGCGTCACGAACGAAGGCGGGTGGCGCAGAGAGAGACAGAAATAGACACACAGGGTATACGACGTTTGCCGCATTTCCAGCAGGAGACGAGCGACGTAAAGAGAGGACGAAAAAATAGTAATGACGCTACTTCTACTAATATTACTGCTGTGTAATGATAATAAAAATAATAATATGCGTTTTATGTGCTAATACTAATAAGAGACACAGGAATGTCAGCCACAGCAAACAATCAACACTCGTGTAACCATGGCAAGCGTTGGATTGTTACTGAATTCGATTGGCTACTGGCGGAGCGATGACGTCCTGCGCAGAGCCTTCGTTCGTGACGCGCACTATAGTACCAGAAGACGATTCTGCCGGGTTGTTTATTCAAATATGGCCGCAAGTATTTTTAATTAAATTTTCAACAAAGTTTTCAAAAAATTACGTTCACTTGTTTTTTAAATAAATTATAATAAATTCAAAGAGAGATATCTAAATAACATAGAAAGTTTGTGTTACTTATGTAAAAGTGACTGCAAGTATGGATTGCCAGCTGTTAAAAACATGCAAGAGCGTGTGAGAGTCAGCGCACAGCACCTTCCATCAGACTGTGTGGCGCGCTAAATCTAACAGCTGGCAATTCCTACTTGCGGCTACTTTTACGTACGTTACACAAACTTTCTATGTTAGTTAGATGTCTCTCTTTGAAATGAATTATATTTTTTTAGTGAACGAAACTTTTTTGATTTTTTAAAATCTAATTAAAATACTTGCGGCCATAATTTTATAGGAAACCCGGAAGAATCGTATTCTGGTACTAATCTATACATAAAAATTGCATTTCAATCAAATAACTGCCGGATCTTAGGCTATATTAAACTGTTTATTTAAAAGACGCCGATGCAGATGTTTTCTTCAGTTTTTTAATGTCTGTCTACATTCACTTCATCGCAAAGTACCATTATCGAAAAATCTGTAATAAAATTTTTCTGAAATTTTGTTCCTACACATCGACATTTTTTCTGATGGAATTTCCTAAATTGCGTCGCTCGGAGAAATGCTGGGAAGTAATACTGTTGCGTTTCATCGAATTGTATGGCTACAGTAACATTATCTATCTGTTCTTCCTTGGAGTTGGCGTTATGAAAATGATTTTATTTTTCTTAAAGCTTTACGCCTTGTAGACGTCAATGCTAATAAAGAAACCGAATGGCTGGCGGGAATTTGAATTCGCGTCCTCTCGAATTTCTGGCCCGAGCGTTACCGTTCACCCAATGGGAACGTTGCAAATGAGGTGCCGTAGGCTGCCCTGCTAATAAGTAAATTACAAGCAGAGGTCTGACAACATAAGATCTGATGGTCACGGCATCGGTAGTAGTCGAACGCAATATGTGCCGTTACATCACTCCTGAATTGTATCCGAATTGCTGGATGGACAATCCACAGACGTGAAATTGCTTCCGTACCCATCCTGTCACTGACCTCAGTCCCGTCGAACTCATCGTGGATGACGCCGAAATAGATGTTCCAGCGTCTTACCATACTCCTTCGTGAGCTGTGGGTGATTATTCAGGGGTTGTGGGTCCGTATGGTTTTCCACACGCTTGCGGTTTATTGTCGAGTCCATTTTGAGACGAGTAACCGCCATCATAGGTGGTGTTGCCCAACATTATAGAGGTATCCCTATTTCAATCGCTCTTCAGTGTAACTGTAGGCTAAAGTTTGTTTACACACTACACATGGTTTTAGAATTGCAAATTAGCAGTGACCGATTGCTGAAAAAAAAAATCGATGATGGTAATAAAATAACGGGAAAATACTTGAGATAATTCATAAAAAGCAGAGATAGACACAAAAGTGAATAAAATAACATCTGAAGGAAAGCCACTCCGTCAAAATAAAGGGCGATTATGTGTCTTGCGTTGATTATAACCAAACTTCAACATTGCTTTCGGCATCCGTCAGCAACGTAAATTTACTCGTTAAACAAAGAATTATGCAAACAAAATTGTTATATCTAAAAATAACTCTCGTCAGCAAAATTATGACTGCGAAGGCTAAAAAAAGTAAAGAACAATAATTCGCAATTATGCTGCGAGTATCGGACAAGTAAGAGAAAGCCATAAAATAAAACCAGAAGAATTTATGAAAGCAAGATAGTATTACTGATGTTATAATACACTCATGTCAGTAAGTGAAATCGGATCCAATGCAAACAAAAAGTTAAAAGGTAAATTAAATACAAAGTGAACACGAAGTAGAGGAATAGCAGACCATTTACAATGATAATTAAGCTCAGTTCAGAGAGTGAGAATCTCTTTATCTCGATGAAGGCCGTTTTGGGGTAACACAGTTTCAAATAAAGATTTGCGGCAGAAAATAGTTGAAAATTTTACCGTGGAGCTGGTCCTTGGCGACGAAGGAGGCTTGAAGGAAACCACCACAAGAGATCTCCACTAAAGATCACGAATTACCGGCTGGTAACTACAGCCAGACACATCAATTAGTATCTCCCTTTAGTGTGAGGTCGCACAGATGCGTTGAACACTTATTGGCACTCTCGGCCGCACACACTGCGGAGCGGCACAATTTTGCACACGCCGCACTCTTGCAATCAGCCCGTCGCTAAAGAAGGCTGTATTGGCCTCCACAAGTGTCGAATTCACGTCTACTCCGCTCGGAAGCTCTCTCGCTCACCTCATAGTTAAGGGATTTTCGAGATCCACCGGAAACAAAGTGTACGGTGATAATGTGTGAACTGAAGGGAGCCCTATCAATTATTTGACTCGTGACACAGTACTCCTGATACAAGATATGCATTCAAATCAGACATGGCCAGTGGATGGTACTGACTGTGTATTGTATCCTTCCACCAATGGAACACAGAATATCAATACAGGGTGTAATTACCTCGCAAGGCGATACAGGGTGCACAGTGGCCGTCTTGCATAGCTTGCGATATAGCGCATCCCATTTCTAGGCAAGCGCCCATTGACGGTCAACAGTAGTCCGCGGTGGCGGTGTCAGGGTTACAGTTCTTCGCCCTGAAGAGTCCCAAGCGTATTTAATGTGGCTGAAGTCATGTATGAGAGGCATTCGTCCAGCGAGCCTTGTATGGCTTTACTGTCCAACAGATGGAACACAGGTTCATTTGAACCACGAAATTCGGACATACTGTTTCAGGATGTCACCCTACCGTCCCAGTACTCCTACAGTGGGCTCCGTGCTCCTAACGGAATGCCGCCATATCGGTTCTTGCCCACAATATTGTAATGGTTGTAACGCCCCAGGGCCGCGCAAGATGAGCAGAAGGCGAGAATCACTGTCCAGGTTAAATCGCGACTCGTTCGTGAACTGGACTCTACCCCGTTGATCCTGAGTCCAGCCACGGAGAACAAGACAACAACACATTCAACAAGCCACGCGATGTTTTTTGTGAGAAGGAAATATATCTGGACGACAGCCGAGCGTACAGAGCAAACTCTAGAACCCAACTATACACCGTCTGACGGTAAATTTCTGACACTGAGGCTGCTTGGAGTTTTCTTGCCAGTGTATGTGCTGTGCTGGATTGACGTCTTCGAACATTTTAGGTAAGATAAGCCGGCCTCGGTAGTGTAGGGGCTAGAGTACTGGCCCCACGTACTGAAGGTCGCCGGTTTGAGTCCGGCCGAGGGCTTGGGTGTTTAAGTGTTGTATGTGAGTGTGTTTGTCGTGTCCATCCTGTGGTGTGTCTCGAATTACTTGAAAGATATATATACACGTAGAGAAACTGAAAAATACAGGATGAAATAAACACATACTTGAGTTGGCTGTATGGTCTAAGGAAACCAAATGCCATAAAAAAAAACGATCCTGACGCTGGGTTGTAACACATGGTCGACCAAGCCCATATTGCTATTGAATGTTTTCTTCCTCCTGAAATCTTCTCCACAGCTGTGAAATGACGCTATCGGCAACATACACCTCCTGGCCCACCTGTCGAGACTGTGCCCGGCCTGTAAACCATGGATGATTCGGCCAGCAGTGCTTTCTGCGCCGTTCTCCTTGCCTACGACTCGAATACTGTGTACCAAGTGCACACAACAATTACACCCAAGACCTTTGCCCACGCGGAAACTGTACCGACACACTAACCAGTCTCTTACTGAGCTGGCGGGTTCATCATGCGTTTGTTTGTTGCGCAGTCACAGTATGGTCCATGACAAAATGATTTATCTTGGATATAGAAGATCCCTTAACTTATGTAAATGACACATATCAAAACTGCAAATATGACGCAGAAGCGATGTAATCGTGGTTGCTGAAAAAGGAAGAAGAGCTATTAATGTTCGAAGCGCCCACCGGTACAGAGCGCAGCAAGCTACAAAAATTATAAACCGAGTGTGGTGGGTGAGCGGTTAACGCTCTGGCCTCGCATTCGGGAGGACGGCGGTTCGATTTTTTTATTTTTTTTTGACTGCTAAACGTCTCTTAACACCGAGGTCTTTAGAGACGGGAAAGGATGGGGGGCAAGGAATGGGAAGGATTTCGGCCATGGCCTTTTGAAGGAAGCATCCCGGCATTTGCCTGGTGTGATTTGGGAAACCATAGAAAACCCAAATCTGGATGCCCAGACGGGGATTCGTACCGCCGTCCTCCCGAATGCGAGGCCAGAACGCTAACCGTTACACCACCACTCTCGGTCGCGGTGGTTTGAATGCCCGTCCGGGCATCCAGATTTGGGTTTTCCATGGTTTCTCCTAATCACTCCAGGCGAATACCGGGATGTTTCCTTCAAACGGCCATGGCCGAATTCATTCCCGTTCCTTCTCCCCAGTCCCATCCCGCCTCTAATGACCTCAGCGTCGACGAGGTGTAAAGACATAAGTTAAAAAAAATACAAAAATTATGCTGTAAGCACTTAGACAAAATGAAGTTCTCTTCCAACGCGCGGCTTCCATGAAACTAATAATATCACACGTGTTGTTTATTATTATTATTGTAGCTTTGCGGCTCGTTTGAGGAGAGATCATTAGTGTTTTTAGAGGATTGTGTGCAGGTAATTGGACCGAGCGTGGTGGTGTAATGGATAGCGTTCTGGCCTCGCATACGGGAGGACGGCGGTTCGAATCCCCGTCCGGGCATCCAGATTTGGATTTTCCATGGTTTCCCAAATCACTCCAGGCAAATGACGGGATGCTTCCTTAAAAAGGCCATGGCCGAATTCATTCCCATTCCTTGCCCTCATCCTTTCCCGTCTCTAAAGACTTCGCTGTTCAGAGACGTAAAGAAGTTCTTTGAAAAAAAAAAAAGCAGGTAATTGGAAGGAAATCAGTCACGAACATTCCTTTGGAATGGTTTCGGGATATCCTAGACTAGGGGTGGCCAACCCGCGAGTCGCATGCGGCCAGCCTTTAAGATTTTTCTGGCCCGCGAGCTTCATCACACTTTTGCAAAATACATTTATTTTATGATGGCCAAAGTAGTGAAAACCAATGTTTATTTTATTTTATTTTTTTAAAAAAAACCATTATTAGTGCATACATATATGTAATAATTAACTGTGGAAATTATGAGAAAAAATTAACTTTTATTTTAAAATATTATTCTTGTGAATATATAAATTTATATGTAGCCCGCGGAGTTATGATGCATCTCCAAATTGGTCCGCAAGATTAATTGAATTGGCCACTCCTGTCCTAGACAATCGAAATGCAGCTTGGCCGATCGGTGGTCGAACCCGCAACCTCTTGCTATCCAGTTCCGGACTTAACACGCTCAACTTAATGATTTGATACGATAAATATTTACGTATGCTCATCGCTTTCTGTTTTTACATTGCTGTTTGGAGATTCGAAAGCGATTTCTTCTTTTTCTCTCGCCCCAGACTTTTGTCTTCTTGTTATTGATGGTAATTCGACGAACGATGAAACATGTACGGTCATCAGCACTTCAAGTTGCGTTTCCATTATTCAGCCATAAACTGCGGAAAAAGGTCTTCTACAACCTGAGATATTTGTGGGAATTCAATATTGACAACTCCTTAAATCAAAGAAAAAAAATGTAGTAAAAATGTTTTTCGAATTTTGCAACGATATTTCTTTTTACTTTGTCTCCAACAAAGTCTTCTAACTGATTCAGCAAGACAGAACACTTCTTTAACTATACGGCTTTGTCTCCAACCCAGAAAGTTAATTGCATTATGCAAACGAATTAACCAACTACATAATTCATTCTCATAAATATTAAAAGCCGATTTAAAACTTATAGCTAAATGAAACTGAATTAAATTTGTGATAATTAGACATTCTAATCTTTGATCTGAACATAGATTTGGAAGACTAATATTTCCGCTAAATTAATGATCTACAAAGGCCAAGATTAGAGGCTTCAAACGATTGAAAGAAAGACTCTTTTCTTGTAAGCACAGTGCATAAACGTGTAACACACTTCTTACAATCTATTCATATTCTGTATATATAAATTGCTTCATAAAACTCCTGGTTCATGTTATCGAGGAGTGTTTTAATCATAAATCTAGGAGAAGAAACATGAAAACTGTTCTGCTTTTCATCTAATGGAATACATTTTGTGCATTTATTTAACTTTACCAGAAATATGACAGAGGACCAATTTTTACGTATGAAATATTACAACTTGCTACTCGTAGTTCAAAGTCACTTATCATATTGTTTTTAGATGTTATATGCGTAAACAGTCGGAGAATGTAAAACATTTAGCAGCTAGAAAGGTTGATTACTTATCGTCCAAATAGTACACACTGTCTAGTGTTGGCTACAAACGTATGACGTTGCACATCGGCTGACAAATGCTTTTTTCATATACTCTAGTTAAGTGATATATTTCTTTACAGTTTGCAAGAAATCATACCCAATATTAGCGATTGTGAATAACTTTATCATATTCCTGTCCTTATCCCAGAGCAAATACTATTCAATCATTCTTCAGTGAACAAATTCCAAAAAGACTTTCACACTGTAAATATGCTTCCGGGCCATAAACTCTTCTTCCAGGATACATTTAAAACTGACAGTTTTTACTAAATAACGTTTCATTTTTTGTTTAAATGCACAAAACGTTTTAAAGTGATGACTTACAAGAGAACATAGAAAATTTAACAAAAAGTTATAAAATTTAGATTTTAAAGTATTTTCACGTTTTTGACGTACAAGGAAAAAAAAATTGATTGCTTTCATAACGGTAAAAACGTGATGAATTACAAGAGAACGCAGAAAATTTAACAAAAAGTTATGAAATTTAGATTTTAGAGCATTTTCACGTTGTTTACGTACAAGAAAAAAATTGATTGCATTCATAACAATATTGCTTGGAGTAATAATTTCTTTCTGAAATGTACGTTTATATCATTTGCCTAGATGGTTACGAAAACATTATACAAACATTTTTTTTTCTTTTACCTCGTTAACGACGAGGTCACTCGATGCAGAACCGGCATGAAGATGGCTGATGTAATGAAAGTTATAAGTTTTAATTTAGCGTGTAACAATTTTCCGTAAGTAAGGTAAGCGACAAAAATGTTTGAAGCAGTCGGGCTTGTTTTCACGTACCAGAGTCAATGTCAAGGGCTTTGCGTTAGTACCATGCTTGCTGCTCATATCGTTACTCTGAAAATCTCTAAGTCATGCAATGAACTCCCTACACTCTAACATCATAAATATGAATCAGTCTGCAAGAAGTTTGTCGATCTGTAATTTCAAATTCGTTTCACAATCTGAAAATTGTCGTGAGTTCGGTCAGCCACTTTAGACGCCAGTGATCCAATATGTTCACCACATACACAAGTAGAATAATGCCCCATAGACTGTTACATATATTTAAAATTACAAGCTTATCTTTTTATTCTGATGCAAACAAAAATTGTTTTTATTAGACGGAAGAGGCAACTAACAAATGAAACGTATAATATGCGCTAATCGTGTGTGCATTCAATAACGGTTGATTAATTTCACGCATCACATATTCCAGTATCGACTTTTCAATCAATACTCGCTTCGTGCTGTCGAGTTATCTGTTACAAATATCCAGCCTTCAATACGAAAACGAAGAGACAGAATTATTTTCTTGCCTTTCTGATTTCATTCTCGCAGACAACATTTAGCTCCAGTATTATTCCGTACTACGTTGTTGATGTTGGGAATATCTGAACAAAATTTGGATCAAGTTTTACTGAAATGGCTATATGTAAATGAATAAAATCTTTTCCTTTTTTCAATACAAAGACTATTATCAATTCAGACAAAGAGCGTATGGATAATGTTCTGAGTACTGCTGGCTATTTTCTTAGTATACAAACCCAATCGTTGGAAATGGCTGTTGGAGGATTTAAGACAGTCCAGATGATGAAATGCCACAGCTTTAAATATTTGACGAAAGTTTAAATCGAAAATTATTCCAACGCAACTAAAAAAAAAAAAAAAAAAATTTTAAAACTTGAAGTTATTTACCAACACGTAAAATTTAGCACCAGGAATGTTCTGGAAAACGGTTTTATTTTTCCTCTCGAAATTGCCTGCCGTAGAGATCGCTGTTAACATTTCCAGTTTTTTATTATTATTTTTTTTAACTATTCTCAGTAGTTGAAAAGTGTAAAACTCATCACACAAAAGTGAATGAGTGCAGACGACATAAGCAAGTGACAACTATAACGAAATGCTACTGAACAACGGTAGAGACAATTACACGGACATACGGGCATTTGAGTGCAAACCGACAAAAAAAACTTTTCTACATAGTAAGATCCCATTATGCCCTTCGTTTTTTTTCACTACTTATTCCACAACAGGCAATGCGAATAAGCATAATACACAGCGATTAAAGTAGACTGACAATGAAAAACTGAATATCGCATATCTGTCTGTCATTATTGTGACAGATGTGATCTGATACACGTTTGATGCACTTTATTTAATAATCAGTGAATACAGTAGCACTCTACAGACGAGCGCAGGGTGAACGTTTGGGGCGGGTAACATACTAGCTGGCTGTGGACAATAGACACCGGGCAGGAAGATTAGGTTCATTATATCAAGGGTCCCCAAACATTCTATGCCGTCGACCCCTTCATAGAATATTTGCCTTCCTATCGACCTCCACATTAAGTATTTAATAAAAATATTAAATCATTGTTGAAACCAAACCAACGAAACAATTTAAAGTTCGCATACCCTATAAAATCCACCCAACAATACTAACAAAAACGATTCAGTTATTTTTACAAAAACCATAAACTCCGAAATAATTGCTTCAGTTTTCCAGGAGTCTTCTTTTTTGGCTACTTTGTAAATCATGAATGAAAAAGACGGAAGAAATTTTTATAGTTTTTTCCAAAAGCTCTACCAAAAACAATTTCTTTAACTCTCGAATAAACCCGTATAATTACTTTCATCCCAAAGTTTTACCACGTTTTATAATAGTTTTAAGGATAGTGAGAATTAAAATGGCGTGCAGTTAAATATGTCTAAGTTAATGGCTTAAGAAGTTAAGTGGGCATAGTGAGATTATATAAGGCTTCCGTCTTTCATTCAGAATCTACAGAACACTGAAATATTATGGAAAGTAGAATTTAGATTAAATATCAAATGTGCAACAAGAACGATAGCAAAAACCTTATTCTAGTTATAAAAATAGTAATCGGGGTATGGCAATGAAGCCAGTACTTTTATACGCAGCAGAAATAGTTGCCAGAAAGGGACTGATAGCAATAGAAAAGATAGAAAGGAGGCTTCTAAGGGAGGATATTGGGATCAAAAAACAAAAAGTGTCAGGAAGTGAAATTTTTTTATGTTTGACATCGATACAAGAATTATATAATATGTTTTAAAAAGTCTCATACACAATTAATAAAATTAGATTAGCTTTCTGTGACCACCTCAAGGGAAAGTAATCAGAAAATGACAAAGAGGAATCCTTAACTTTCAAGGTAATAGGAAGGCTCAAGTTCCATGGAGGAAGATGTTACATCAGGGTGTGAAATCAAGGCGGTAGGATAATGAAGGCAGGAAAGTACACAGAAGAAAAATTACTACTTAAAGGATCTGTCAGGAAGAGAAAATAATCACGGGAAAGAGAGAATACTCAGAAGAAGAAAAAGCAAGGGTGAGCCAGAGAATGAAGGAGCTTAGGCGAAGGAGGAAGGAAACTCAGAAGAGGAAATGAAGTTGCGTAATCGTAGTCTACAGACGGCTGAAAGGAAAATGGCAGAAAAAAAATAGTACGAATTTGGAGTAGGACTGGATTTTTACTATCGAGGAAGTTATAACTGATAACTGAAGTAGCGACAGTTCAAACAATATATTAGCTGAAGTAAATACAACATTACTGAGATAGAAATTCCAAATTTTCAAATAATATTTTAGAACTCAGAATTACTAAGAATGTACCTAAAGAGCACAGAGCTGAAAGAAATTATGCTTGGAATCGGAAAATACCAGCAACAATGAATATGAAATAGTTTCAGATGTAATGCAGAAAAGTGAAAAAAATGAAGATAATAGATAAAATACGAAATAACCATGGTGTGGAAATGATTGGTGAAGACAATAATTTGTGGAAGAATCCTCCATAGGGAAGAGAACATTATTTATTTCTTAATCTGCTACTAAACATCCTAGGAACAGAAAATCAGAGCAAAAGAAACAGTAGTTGTGAGTGGATTGTACGTGCTAAGTGGAAAAGAAGGGAGTATCTCAAACCAAGAAGAGATGGGAAACTGCGGCTAATAGGAATACGGACTGATGACAAATGATTAGTACTGGCAAGAGTAGTTCCGAACTAAAAGCAATGGTGATAATGAACTGAAACTGCGCGAGAACAATAGTCATGTGTCTTTGTTTCAATGATTACAGTATATGATCAAATGAATATCGTCGTTTGTAGTACCAGCACATTGCTGTTCCCTCGACCCTTGCAGCTGGGAGCCTCATAACCATTGTATTCTTTCCTGCGGCAAGTGGACCCCGGGCTGTCATAACTGTCTCCCCATGATGCGACGAATTGGTAATGCATTGGACACATCGTGCGACCAGACGGGCCATGGAAGGAATTAAAAATTACATAGCCAGTATGTAGACGCACATACCGTGTGTGTGTGGGTATTGTCCTACTGGACGAGGATTTTCCCTCAGGAGGGCAAAACATACCGACTTTATCATGTGGCATTGTGCCATCTGGGTCCCTCTGATTATTATCAGGAGATAAGAGGACATCATAACTTGTTGCTATTCAAACCACGATGCCAGAAGCAACGCTGGTGTTTCTCTCCTCCCTTCAGTGCACAGTGGCCAGAATCACGTAAGTGTGGGACAAAAATAAAATAAAGAAACCTATATCTGTTTTACTTTTTCACTTTAAATTACTACACTGAAGAGCCAAAGAAACTGGTACACCTGCCTAATATCATGTAGAGCTCCCGCGAGCACGCAGAAATTCCGCAACACGACGTGGCATGGACTCGACTAATGTCTGAAGTAGTGCTGGAGAGAATTGACACCATGCATCCCGCAGGGCTGTCCAGTGTCCATAAATCCGTAATAGTACGAGAGGGTGAAGATCTATTCTGGCATCCCAGATATACTCAATAATGTTCATGTCTGGGGAGTTGGTGGCCAGTGGAGGTGTTTAAACTCAGAAGAGTGTTCCTGGAGTCACTCTGTAGTAATTCTGGAAGTGCGGGGTGTCGCGTTGTCCTGATAGAATTGCCCGAGTCCGTCGAAATGCACAATGGACAAGAACGGATGCAGCTGATAAGCCAGGATGCGTACGTCGAGTCGTATCTAGACGTATCAGGGGTACCTTTTCACTCCAACTGCACACGCCCTACACCATTACAGAGCCTCCACCAGCTTGAACAGCCCCTACTGACATGCAGGGTCAATGAATTTATGAGATTGTCTCCATACCCGTACACGTCCATCCGCTCGATACAACTGGAAACGAGACTCTTCAGACCAGGCAACATGTTTCCAATCATCAACAGTCCAATGTATGTGCTGACGGGCCCAGGCGAGGCGTAAAGCTTTGTGTCGTGCACTCAGCAAGGGTACACGAGTGGGCCTTAGGCTCCGAAAGACCATATTGCTGATGTTTCGATGAATGGTTCACACACTGACTCTTTTTGATGGCCCAGCATTGAAATCCGCAGCAATTTGCGGAAGGGTTGTACTTCTGTCACGTTGAACGATTCTCTTCAGTCGTCGTTGGTCCTGTTCTTCTACGATCTTTCTCCGGCCGCAGCGATGTCGGAGATTTGATGTTTTACCGGATTCCTGGTATTCACGGTGCACTCGTGAAATGTTCGTAAGGGAAATCCCCACCTCATCGCTACCTCGGAGATGCTGTGTCCATCTCTCGTGCGCCCACTATAACACCACGTTCAAAGTCACTTAAATCATTATAACCTGCCATTGTAGCAGGTGTAACCGAGCTAACGCCTGCGCCGGACACCTGTTGTCTTATATAGGCGTTGCCGACCGCAGCGCCGTACTCTAAGTGTTTACATATCTCTGTGTTTGCATACCAGTTTCTTTGGCTCTTCGGTGTATTACGGACATGTTTTCGCATATTAACTTCATGGTGTCAGATGTTAGTGAAATTTTAAAACCGAGAGTGGTGGCTGAGGGGTTAACGCTCTGGCCTTGCATTCGGGAGGACGCCAGTTCGAATCCCCGTCCAGGCATCCAGATTTTGGATTTACATGGTGTTCCCAAATCATTCCAGGCGAATTCCGGGATGCTTTCTTCAAAAGGCTATGGCCGAATTCCTTCCCGATCCTTTTCCCGAGTTCCATCTCGCTTTTAATGACATCGACGGGGACGAGCCGTAAAGCTATAAGAAAAAAACAAGAAATTTTGAAAGTAACAATTGACACAACTCAATATCTCGTGCATGTAGTAAACTTTAGTGAATCCAGGAATTACCACTAACTTTAATACAAAAAGGTGGTACATAAGAAGTAGATGTCAGACTTCTAAATTAATAAGTTGATTTTTTTTTTTTTTTTTTTTTTTTTTGTAACAGTTTAACGTCCCTTTTTAACAACGTGGTCTTTAGAGACGGGAAAGGATGGGGGCAAGGAATGGGAAGGAATTCGGCCATGGCCTATTGAAGGAAGCATCCCGGCATTCACCTGGAGTGATTTGGGGAAACCATGGAAAACCCAAATCTGGATGCCCGGACGGGGATTCGAACCGCCGTCCTCCCGAATGCGAGGCCAGAACGCTATCCGTTACACCACCACGCTCGGTAAATAAGTTGAAGAAATGTTAAAACGAAAAGTGTCTTTAATTGTTTTAACATTACCAAAACTAATGAAGAATTTGTCTGGAGTGAACAAGATTCTCAGCGTCCTAAAAAATTGTACAACTGAACTTATTTTTTTCTCAGGAAATACGTGAGTTTCTGGATCGATGGTACCAGTTATTTGAAATGCAGAGGGATTACATTATAGAATAATATTACGTGTGTTATGCTACTTTTTGAATGAATAATACGTATGAAACCATAATTTAAGTCTGAGTCGTCGTCCCAGTGTTTGTTGAGACCCTCCTTGTGTCGGCTTTCCTTTGCGCGGCTACACCACGGCTGCTGTTGTTGCCTCGCCTGTGGACACTTTGTGGCGGTGTACAGCCAGGTTGTTCTTTCAATCCGCCGTACGCGTCAGTAGAAATTTAATTTCGGCAGGTCGGGCCACAATGGGACGGAGCCGATCGATCTGGGCTCAGTTGACACAAAGCAGGTTGTCAGCCTTGATTAAAACATGGCCGTCGTCACAGGCTGTATCGTATCGCCGGTATATCGCCGCACGGGGTGTATTTTGATGAAGAACGCTTTGATCCCTTCCTTGCCTTCTATGCGTTGATGTAAAAAGTTGGTGGGAAAAGCTTTGTGTCATGAACTAGACTCGACTTTAAAGATTAACGTCTTTCGTTTTTTCAGCTAGTCAGGGTTTCGAATACAGTATTAGCTTGCTTTGTCAACCTGCCTCCAGTTGATATACCCAGACGACAATTGAATGTATAATGAGTCAACGGCTGCAAGCCAGCATCCTCGTGTGACGAATCTGGTGAACTATAGACGAAGCTAGTGCAGCCTCTCTCCCTTAGGGTTGGGCACGGATAAATGTGACTGAATCACAAACGATTAACGGCAGAACTATGCGATGGCTTCCCCCTGTGAAAAGTATTTCGAAGATTATGCAGTCCTCTGATATCCGAGTGAGACAACTGAGAGAGGATTCATTAAAATAAACAGACACCTTCTACCAGTCGCAACTGGGAACGGTTGGAGTGTGAATGTCAAAGGCAAAGTAGACAGTTTATTAAGAAACAATGAACGACTTGAGATAGGCCCATTCCATTTCACTTTAGACAGGGAGTGTCAGCTTACCAACTACATTTTTTTTTCGAAAAAATTGCTGTAGATAATCATATTAGCGTTATGAAATATCCTAAGATGATTACCGAAAAAAAAGCTGAGTTATGGCCATTCGAAATTTATCTAAAAATCCATACATTTTTAAAATCGTGCAACATTGTGCTTAATTGCATATAACTAAAGAACTAAGAGATAGAGAGTTGACATTACTGTTGTTTTGAAGCTACTGGAATGGGGTTTAACGCAGCATTCAAGAAATTTACACGAATGAGTTAAAAATAGCTAAAAATTACATATTTAATGAAGTTGTGATTTTTTAGTAATTTTAAGAATTTTTCTCATACAAAAAGAAATTGTATCATTTTTTAACAATAGTAATTTCTACTTCTCATAGAGTAAGCCTACTCGTAAATTTATTTCTAGTCCTTGATGAATCTGGCTCATACAATAGCTCGTTAAAATATCCCAAAATGCCAAAAATTCACATTTTCGATTTCCATAACTCAAAAACTTCATTACAAAAATATGAAAATCTACCCAAATGTCCTAATAACGTGTAGTTGAGTCATGGAGCCAGACTGCTGGAATTTCACTTTATACAGCAACTACACTTTAAGAAATGGAAAAGTATTCAGAATGTAAAAGTCTTTTTTGTCTAAAGTTATTATAAACTGATCGACTGTGGCATTAAGGTAGAGGCTGTCTGATTTGAGATGTAATGGGATTTTTTCTGATAGTTGATTATCTGTGGAATGGCGTGCGTTACTTCAGGTTTGTGACACACAGCCCTTACTGAGGTGTACTATAAGAGCAAGAAACTAGGAAACTGTAAAGTAATCATCTACAGTTTTTTATGAGCGTAACTATAGAATATCATCCTGTTGATTCTGTGAGTTGTGGTGATGTTCGGCACATATACGTCGTGGTTAGCTGGTTCGAACCCCGCTGGTGAAACTAATTTTCACAACTTTCGAATTGACCAGCAGAGTACCGAGGTGGTGGTTCACTGTTCTTACTAACAGGTTTGCGTACAAAAGTCCTGGGTGATATTACAAACTTTTCTGAAGCGCGGTCGGCCTGAAGGCTAATGATATTGTAGGTAGTGTTTTTTCCAATCGTACAGGGACGTTATACTTCGCGGCAGACTCCATATATTTCGAGTCTGCCGGTTGGATCAGCACGGGGCTTCATCCTTTCCCCTACATCTTCTTCATCTACACAACACCAAACACATACCACTCTAAACAACTAATTTAATTTAATTTAATTGCAATGGAGCTCACGCTTCGGTGGAAATTTCCCTACACACCCATCTTCCCCCTTTCCTGTACCCACCTACATTTGCCCTCTACAAATTTTTACTTTAAATTCTACCAACATTTTCGGTAAAATATTCAACCTTATCCCTGATACACTTACCTAAAAACGAGAATCTTCCCACACCCTTGTGCCTGAAATCGAGTGTCAGCTTGTGGTCATGGTCATCTTTTCGCTTCCATGCACTACTTTTCATACCTACACCAATATCTTTTCATGCCTCATCACCAGCATACGCCTTGTACACTTCCTTCACCTCTTCATCCTCCTCCTGTACTGCAATGAATCACATTCCAGCTGATTTGTCATATCTGTTAATGATTGCATTCTGCTACAATTTCCAGAAACAAATCTAGCTTTTTTGCACCCTCTCCAACTCCTGTATTTGATACGTAAAGTGTGGGTCCCATACTACACTTCCATATTCGAGCAATGGTATGACCAAAGTTTTGTAACCCAATTCCTTTACTTCTCTCGTACAACCCCTCATCACTCTCTCCAACAAGTGCAGGATTTTGAAACCTTTTCATACCACCTGTCAAATGTTTCCTGCCCAGTTAAGCTTGTTATCAAATGTAATGCCAAGATATTTACATTTCAAGTCTTCAGCAAGCAATTCTTTCCCCACCTTATATTCATAATTAACCTTTTGTTTTTTTATTTTGTGTATCTAATAAGCAGACTCTTCTTTGCATTTATCTTCATCCCATGTTTACCATCCCAACTAGATATCCTCTCCAAATCACCCTGCAACTGTTTATAGTCCTCTATCGTTTAAACATACATACAATACACGTAGGAACAGGCTTGGCAGTCCTACCTTCAGCGAGGAGTTCTATCTGATGGAGTCAACGCCTTCTATTCTGCCTCCTTTGGAACCAGATGATTTTAAGTTGAAGAAGGTAAGTCAGCTGAATGTGCAGATCGAGCTGCCTGGCAGACAACGGTGAGTGGAAGCTAACTGTTATATTCACCATAACATCATATACATATTATTTCTATAAACTATTTTTTGTCACAAGTCAATATCTCCCTTCACACCTAACCGAAATTGATAAATGAGGTATCATTTTAAAGATTAAGGTATCCGCTTTGGTCACATCACATTTTAAGAAGGTAATTTTTTCCGAATTCGACCCTTAAAGGATAAAAATGTCAATATTTCTAAAATGCGGGTTTTTGAACCATGAACCTTTTATCACCCTGTATTCCTAACCGAAATAGATAAATGAAGTACCATTTTAAAGGTTAAGATCTCTGCTTTGGTGACATCATATATTAAGAAAGGAATTATTCTAAATTCAACCTTTAAAGGGCAAAACTTTCAATATTTCTTCAAAGAATTTTTGTATCACGAGCTATTTACCTTCCTTGATTTCTAACCGACATAGATAAATGAGGTATCATTTTAAAGATTAAGAACTTCGCTGTGTACACAACATATCTTATGAAAGGATTTTTGCGGAATTCGACCTTTAAAGAGCAAAAGTATCAGTATTTCCATAACTTATTTTTTTTGTCACGAGCCTTTTACCTTCCTTGATATCTAATCGAAATAGATAAATCAGGTATCATACTAATTATTAAGGTCTCCGCTTTGGTCACATCATATATTAAAAAAGAAATTTTCGAAATTCGACCCTTATAGGGCAAAAGTATTCAATATTTCTGCAACGCATTTTTCTGTCACGAGCCATTTATCTCCCTTGATACCTAACCAAAATCGGTAAATGAGGTATCATTTTAGAGATTAAGGTCTCCAATTAGGGAACATAATAAAGTGAAAACGAAGTTTTTCGGAATTTGACCCTTGAAGGACAAAAATAATAACTGTGAAAGTCGCGCGTTTGGGACAGTTCAGATCAAAGCCGCTAGAAAGCAGCAGCACATAGAGATATTAATAAACTGCTTCAATGACGTTGACATTTGTTACACACCCATTACACTAAAAAATTAAAAATTGCTGCAAATGAGGCGATTATTCTTTTATCCTATTAGAAACCACCAACTTTACTATTCATCGTATTCGCGAAATTTTTGCATGGGTTATCTAGTTTCATTTAACAGTATATTCAGGATAGGGAAAACCAGAGATGTTTGCAGCGTAAATGCGTGATAAGTTAATGGATAAGGAAGGCATTTTCATGTCTTTTGATGTCAAGCACTACTAGAATGGGCGACTACGTTTAAGATCACTGCTCACAGTTGGTAGTCTAGTTAACTACAAATAAGGAATACAAATAAGTACAAATAAGGAATACAAGCGAGCTGAGAGTGCAGTCCGGCTTCGGGTCCTCAAGCGTCATTGTGCTTGAGGACTATCAGAACCTGTAGCTAGGCTTATGTAGTCGGCCTCTCTCTCCCAACCTAACCTAACCTTTTAGAGTAGAGGTGGGCAAAAGAATCGTGAATCGATTCAAAGAGTCGACTCGTCTAAAAGAATCGTTTGCGGAATCGACTCACTTGGAAGAGTCACGGTTCACTCAAGAGCTGTTAAGAGGGAGCTCAGGAGCTGAGCCGTTGTTGCGCAATCGCTCACCGACTCGTCCAGGTTCTGAGTCGACTCCGAGTCGTTAACTCGATAATGTTTACGACTCTCGGCTCACTCGCTCGCGGCTCAATTTTTTCTTAATGACTCTTCCATGGATTCGGCTCTTTTTAACTCTTGATATCTGCGTAACTCGTGATTCCTTTCGATTCCCAATCTTAGTTCCCACGGCGTCTTTCTTGGTTTGGCAACTTATTTGTAAGGAAATAAAGAATATTTATCTTTGGAACAGGAAAATTAAAAATATATTACAGAAATAAAAAGTATTTTTAAATTTAGGAATTTACTTTCTTAAATACACATTTTTATAGTGTTTTTGGAACTAGTTATAAGTTTTTGGTTTCCTTCCAGACTGTTATAGATGCTACCACAACACAGATTTAGATTTACAAATAAATTATCAATGAATTATACGTCCTATAACTTTTATATTTTACCACAAATAAAGTATTTCCCGATTATTTAAGGACAGGGAAAAGTATACCGATTTCAGAGCCATCTGCTATTCCCATGTTGCGTGGGTTTTTCAAATTGCGAATGCATCGAGTACTGAATTTAATTGCGATGGAGCGCGTCCGGTTATTATCATACGAACTTCAACAGTGTTTTAGTTGTTCTTCAGTTCTTTATTTTGTGGATAATGCAAACATTTTGCAATAGAAATGAACGAAGTTTATGAATTGGACCATTACAAAAATTAGCAGGTGCTGAAGCGGCATATATACTGTTCCAGCTGGTGAGGTTTCTACGAGGAAAAAGGTTAAACGAAAAGACGTTGGGGAACAGTGCCGTCGATGAATATAGGGGAGCGTCCAGAAATTACGTGAGACTTTTTAGGGGGGGGGGGGGAAGGGGTCCGGAAAATCTCACGAAATATCACCAAGGGGGGGGGGGGTCGACGGATCTCACGTGAAATTTTGAACTTGAACGAGTGTAGAACTAAAAAAAGCGTAAAAAATACCAGTTTACAGGGCCAAAAACCGGCTTTTGAGGGGGTATCATTCTTTCGGGGAGCACGACAGCTAAAAAAAGTCTCGAAACTTCTCCTAGTCGAACAACTGGGGGAGGGGGTTCCGTGAAAATCTCATGAAATCTCACCAACGGGGAGGGGGGTGGGCCGGCAAAATCTCACCAAGTCTCGCGGAGGGGGGGAGGGGGTCTAGATTTCCGGAAAATAGCCTCACGTAATTTCTGGACGTCCCCCAAAATACTAATACTGAAACCAAGAAAATAAACATAAAATTTAAATTATGCCATTTAAACAAACACATTTATTGGTTTGTAGGTAAAATGCTAGTGATACGCTGTTTAACTTAAGAAAAGCACCATCCGGCAAATTCAAAAAATTTGCCAAATTTATGGAGTAAAATTGGAGCATATGTAAGGGGCGTCCATAAACCATGTAGCTCCATTTTGGCTTCTTGTTAGGCTTGCCAGACGTCCCGGTTTGACCGGGACAGTCCCGGTTTTTAGATAAAGTCCCGGTGTCCCGGCCGGTTTTCCTTCCGTCCCGGTAAAAATTAAATTTGGTTATAAACTATAATTTATAGATATAGATGACCAAAAATGTCTTAAAACAATTAACTGTGAAGTATAACTTAGGATAATTACTTAACTGTACTGTATGAAAAGTGAAAACTATAAAAGAATGAGGGTCTGCTAATAAATAAATGTAAAAATTTTGTCATCACATCGCCTTGTCTCTCCAATCATGACCATGCGCATGCGCTCTCCGGTCGAGTCCAGTATTGTATTAGTATTACACTCCTCGTGTGCAGTAACAATGTTACTGTAACATTGGACTCGCCCATCTTCACCCCGGCGAAAGTCGCCTGCGATAGAAATGTCAGTCTGTTCCTGCCTAGCCTATCGGATTAACTTGTGAAGATTTTTACAACAAGATTAAAACCAAAAAAGACTTTCTAAAAAAAAGTGCTCACCAATGAAAAGTACATGTAAAAACTGTTAAATTGTTATTCCTCATCCAAAGGGTTTCTTCTCACAATCTTACTTAGTCAACTTATTACATTTATATGTAAACACATGTAAAAAATAAAATATTACTGATCATTAACCATTTATTAGGTATTCACAGCATTGAGAATAAAATACCTTCTAAAACACTCTGAAACCCACCAAGGGTCTGGACCCTTGAATACCCATGACGCTGTGGTGGGGGGGACATTCTAGTATCCCGGTTGAACATTTCAGAAATCTGGCAAGCCTACTTCTTGTGAACCCTCCCTCCCCCCAAGTAACTCGACGTGGCTTATGTCTCTAACCCCCCTCCTCACGTAGTTTTTTCCATGACGGAAATAAATATTTACATGGTGTTGAGTGTTCTGTATCTCATTTTAAGTGTGACAAATAATATGAATGAAAATCTATTTGGCCTGGCTCGGAATCCCACTTTCCAACCCCCTCCACCCACCTCTCAAGACCGATCTACGTGGTTTATGGACGCCCTCTAGCGAGACGTGTAACAAACATGCCACCTACAAAATCAACAATCTAAATCAACAATCTCAATCGATAATTACAATCTGCAACAAGGCTTAGAATCAGTAATGAGGTTTGACAACAATTTCACAGTGTGGCAATCTCACATTTTGTTGACTTGGTTCGGAAAATTCCCAGATCCACCACTGGTTGTAGTTAGACAGGGGGCGGCGTAATCGGTATTGCGCAAGGGCGCTCAAATAGTTAGTGGAGAGCCTGCTCGAAAGCTGGACAGTTAATGACTGAAAAGAGAAGTCGGCTCACATCACAAAAACTAACGAAAATGCTTTTTGTAAATAGCAATAAAAAACGTGTAGTTTTCATAAGTAAATTGAATCATTTTTATTGTAAAATTAGTGTTTTCATTTGTTTAAATAATAAAATAAATTGTTTTTGCAATAAATAACTTACAATTTAACTATCAAAAACAAATGTTATTATTTTAGTTAGAATTTGTTAATCATTTCCTTCTTGTTGGTTAATAACTCGTTATCTATTTTCGTCATTCAAAATATCATGTGAAAAGAATCGAAGAGTCGTTTAAAAGAATCGATTCACAGCGAGGAGTGAATCGATTCCAAACGATTCATCAAAAAGAATCGGTTTGCCCATCACTATTTTAGAGTATGTTTCCTTTACTTTAAAAATGTAGTCTGATTGAAATTTATCAATTAACTCCTGTCATGCATTACTTGCGGATGTGAGTTATGTTGGTGGTTCATTTTTTGATTATCTAGTCCACTATGATCCTTTTTATAGAGTCATTCCAAGCATTATATGCAGATTCAATAACTGAACTGGATCTAACTGGCTAGAGGGATATGATTTGATGACATTCGAATAGAAATGACACAACGGAAGCTTATTTATGATTTGGAGAAAATCTTTTTTGGCGAAGTATCGAGTCAGGATAAGTAAGATGAAGTATCGAGGTCTTTCATCCAGTTTCCACTCAGAAATTGGTGACAATTGATATTTCAGTTTTCTCAAATATAGGCTTATTCCCGTAGACGATTTGACAGAGGAAGCGTTTAAGCAGAAAGCACGGACGGCGATTCAACAAAAAATAAGCTGATAATGTAAACATGAAATATCATGAAACCTGTATTGACATGACCCATAATCTATATCATTAGTCGTATTTAACACATATTTAGGTCTGTCTGGTAATTTCTTTCGGAGCTCATCACTATCATTTTAATCAATTATTTATATTTGCAATGAAATTTCACCAATTTTACTCTTCACTGCTGTCAAACAAAAGTCTGTTTTACTACTTTTAGTAGATACTGTAGAAGAAAAACTTAATCGTGTAAGGAGTCTGCAAGTAATTCTCTCTGACTCTAATGTTTAAATGCGTGGTTATCGAATGCATAGAACTCCAGGTACCCAGAAACACTTATGAAATTGCATAAAAAAAAAAATCAAAGTGTCTCCATTAAAGGCAAAAAAAAGCTTTTAAATCTTAAAATAACAAAATTGCAGTTTACTTTCTTTTTCACTAGAGTATATTGGCACATTAAATTTTATCTTATCAAATTAATAATGATTCACTGTTCTTATATAAAAAGAGATAAATTCTGTCAACCGATTATTTGGGCATATTGAAACTCCTGTTCAGATGGCTCACATTCTTGTAGATTGTCGTGAAGAGTTAAGTGTGGCTTGTTTCTGAGGTGATCACGTACATTCAGCCTAGGCATCTTGTAGTGAAATCCTACTATAAAAGCTTTTTACTCATCGACACCGAGCAATAACCTAAAGCTAAGGAGCCTACCCTTCTCTAATCTCTAAATCTCTAGGACACAAAGTCAGCCACATAACGATTCTGTGTATTCAATTGACTTCATTGTGAAGGAATATGTAATCCTGTCTCTGAGAAAGAAGTCATTACACAATTTCACTACGAAGTCAGTCCGAGTGGTACATAAACGTTTTACTGTGTGTTCAATTAAACACAAAACAAAAAATCCTTCAGTATCAGAATGCAGTTTCGTGTATTGAAATAAACGGTCATAATCGATGTAACTAGAATCATAGGATACTAAAACTCGCGTCGCATCAAAAAGTACCTCACAGACCCCGGCATCAAATGTGCGATTACAGGAAATGTCATCTCCAAAGTTGTCATGTTGGGTTCGCAGTCCGAAGGTTAACAGGGTCCTCTCCTTGGATGACTACTAGACAAATGTTCGTCAGAGTCTAAAGGAAAGTTTACTTCGGTTTCTGTTCTTATATCTGTGCATGTGATGGTGGTCACTGTTGAAAATTGTAAGAGTTTTGTTTATATGGGAATAAAAAAAGTTACAGGGTAAAACCCGGCGCCACCCCCTTAACTTTATCAATCCTGCGGAGAGTCGAGACGTGGACTTCTGGTAGTTCAGAACGAAGAGGGTCGCTCTGTGTGTAAACCTTCGAGGAACTGCGGTGAGCTAAGTAACTCTCGGTATGAATGAACGAGATAACATCTAAATGTGGTTTCTCACGGACCGTGCTTTTGCCGGTTCAGCTATCAACTGCGGGTCGTTGGAAGAGAGCAGCCTCTCCTGGTAGGGATGGTGCGCCTCTATTCGTCGTCCAGTCGGTAAACATCATACGCCCGGATAGCTGAAACGACACTAGGGAACGGGGTGGGGAGGTGGCTGAGAGGTAACGAGAGATAGCCAGTAATGCGTGTCAATCTGTACAATTCGGAAGCCACCATAAGGTCCTGCTACTTAGCCGGTGCAGATCAACAGGGCAGAACGATGTGTCCAGGAATATCCTTCAACGAAAATAATCTTCATGTGAGCTGTTCATTTCGCATTATTTCGCATCGTGTTATTAACCTATATTGTTCTCAATATGTATAAAAGTTCAAGACATAAAGCGCCAAGAAAATTTGCAATATTTGTTATCTGGGATAAACATTACTTTTGTATGCCTGCAAATACCAGTGCTATGTTAAAAGCGGTGAATAGTGATATGCTTATTTGTTTGGGTGAGTCATGTTATCTTTCACGTAGATTTCATGGATCGTTTAAGAGAAATGATAGCAATGTAATTTAGCATTCTGATGGACATGTATGAGCATTATAAATATTATAATTTTGCAACTGCATAGGTCCTTTGTTCAATAATTTTTTTTAATAAACATTTCAGAGATAAATGTAACTGTCATTATTGTTATAGTTGCATATTTAAATGCGCGTACGAATATTAAAAGAATCTTATTGTATTTTATATCAAAGTACCAAATCACCAAATAATACTTTCTTAATATTTTATTATTTTAATAAGTTGCAGTTTGATGACCTTTTTAATTAACCAAATTTAAGCTTATTATTAAAATTTATAATACAGCCATTTTTAGGTGTAAAGAGAGAGTACACGCAGGGTTCATTTTTATTCTCCAATGCATTACTGCGTTTTTCTAACCTGCTCGCTAGTTCCATCTTGTTCATTATTTTCCGTAACAGTTCCAAAGTTTCTATGATTAACAGAATGGAATTTAAGTGCTCGGTGAGAGAAGGGTAATTAAAACCAGAAAGGAAGTTAGGGCAAGAAACTAGAAACCAATTAACCATAAGATTCACTTCTGGCGATTTTGTGAAATATTCTAAAACCGAGTTACTGTCGATTAAATCGAAAATCGAAATTTAATGGTCCTGCATAACATGCTAAAACTCTACCTCTCTGATAAGAAGCTACGTTTTACTGTTTTTCAGTCATGTGTGACCAGTTTTTCGTCAGTCTTCCATCTTCGCTTGGAGAAGATGAAGTAAAGGGTTATGACTTGTTTTTTCCTTTCTTTCTATCCATTATTCACAAATACGAGTATTATAATCTGCACATATTTTTTGCGACACGTCCAAGAATTATTGAAAATGCGTTTGTATAGTATCAATTTGAGAGGACTATGAGTGAGTGTTTGTCACAATATTAAAATGAAAGGATTCTATATTTAACGATTCACATCTCTCAAACTTATTTATTCATTGCTTAATAATTTATCACATCACATAAAAGATTTCTCTGTTCTTATCTCCTCTACGTTTGATGCCAGTTGTAATGGTCATGTTGTGAATTACAGAAGAATTGATGCGTTTATGAAACTACTAGGTGTTTCTTACAATTGTTTTATTGATGTATTCCTGTTAATTTATAAATTATAACGATAATACTGAATTTGGTGTTTCTGGCGTTATGTTTGAGACTTTACTACTCGCTCTCTGTACAGTGATTAACAGTTGTTTGTGGCTACTTACAATATCCACAAAAATAATTGCTTTAATAGCATATCTTCAACCAGTCTCAACTGATTTATGTATGAATATCAGGGCTTTAAATCTCGTCGACCTCGTGTTCATTAAAGCCGGATGAGGGAAGGAACAGAAAGTAATTCGTTCATGGCCTTGAAACTTTTTGAAGGAACTATTCTAGTATTCTCCTAGACCGATTTATAGAAACCTTGGCAAATCGAAATTTGAATGGTACTAGCACGTTAACCTCTCACCCACCAAGTTCAGTAACGACTGATTTATGCGTTGTAATACATCGTGGAGCATCACTTCTGAACCTAGACTCCATAGTGAGAGGAATATTACGCAACCCAGTTCTGTCCGTTATGTTAGAACTCCAATTTCTCTGCACTAGATCTATCTCTTCTGGTATCCTTCTACTTTTATTTCGAAAAAGATTCTGTGTGCTGTTTATACGTCCATCATCATAGGGTATCTTTATGTTATTAGAATGAATTCGTGGTAAGATTCTTGAACCTTGCTACTAACAATTGGATTTGGACCCGAATCTCGCTAAATATGAGTTCTTCCTCGATATCGCTATGCTCTCTAATCTCCCGGCTTACTTATCGCATATCCTGACCAGACTAGATACATCATATTGACGAAATATGCCGCACTCTACCTCTGTTTATTCCTCCATCGCCTTCTCAGGTGCCTATTAAACCTTATTAATTTCATTCATAAAAATCGTTAGAAAAATCCATTGGGCAAGTGGATTCGTTTCTGGTCAAAAAAAAAAGTTACTGATTTCTTGATGGCCGATAGCAGTGTGATCTGTTGGCGCTGAGTTCTGCTTTTCCTCTAAGCTGCCATTGTGCATTATAGGTGAAAATACGAGGTACCTCCGCGACTCCATGTATTTTAAAATTTTAATCGAAGTGATAATCTGTGATACAGTCTGAATTGATACCGATTGGTCTACTCGGGGCAGGAGATGTTTTGCCATAATACACTCAGTAAACAGAGGCGGTTCAAGGTCAATCTGCTATATATCCATTAAGCAGTGACCACTGACAAATTTGCCAGTTGCTTAAGCACAGCGGTCTGCTCAGAGGGGTAGGCAAGGAGAGAATATGGGTAGTTGGTAAGCGGGCCAAGGAGAACTTGGCCTTTAGCCGCCAGTTGAGAGTGAACAGGTTATAGTAATTCTTGGTCAAATTCTCCTATCGACCATCAGGCAAAATTTCTCGTCCCCGCCTCCATATGTTGAAGCCAACTCCAGCAGGGGCCCATACATTGATTCTGCAGTTCATCAAACCCGCCACCTTCCTACCTTTAATAAATTTTCTCAAAATTTATCACGATGCAAAAAGCGATAGATAAAGCAGAAGATCAAAAGCTGACGGAATATCACCAAATTCATTAATGTAATTTATCTCCAAAATGTGCCTTGATTTCCATTCCATAACTTAAATATTTTTGAGGCAAGATACCACAAGCGATTTTGCGAACCTAACGACAATGCTGTTAAATACAGAGCTATTTTTCCAGTCAATTTGGCTCGTTTTCACAACACGGTACCACTCACCGAAAGTATATAGAGCTTTCCTTAAAGCAGACAAAAAGCTCTGATATATGGAGAGTAGTTAGTAATATCTCAAAATAGTACTAAAGAAATTTTTTTAAATTTAGATTTTGTAACATGCCTTCTTTCAAACGTGAAAATGTTCGTTCGGTATCTAAGTGTGATGTATAGTGAAAAAGTGAAGATCTGTTACAGATAACAGGATAACAGTACCATAGCTTCTAGGAGTAAACACGAATGGTTTAACATGTAAAACATTAATGGAAAAAATCTCAAAAAAAACTTTTTAAAGTTATCGAAGAATATCTGACATGCGTGCCGTCATTGCCGAGGAAAACAAGAGTAGCTCGATTATTGACAGTTACTATGGTTTTTTTCAGTTAGACGTGGAATAATGTTATAATTGTTAAAAGAACCTTAAATGCAAATTTCTTAGTAAAACAACAAGTAATAATATGGATTTTAACAATCAAGGTAATTTTAAGCATAAATTCGAATTTTAAAATTGTACTTAACTCAAAATAAAAAGTATTTAATAAGAAAAGTGAAATAGATATATAAATAAATTGGATTATACATGGAATAATGATACAATAACGGTTAAATTAATTCAAAACGTTTTAAAGGATGAAAAGCCGAATGTTTAGGTTGAAATTTCGGGGTGTAGTATAGATAATGAAAAGAATGGAAAGTATCAATGAGATGCTTGGATATCAAAAGAAAGCACATTTTTAAATAATAAGATAGGTGGTTACGTAGACACTATTTGTAATGTAAACACACTGCGTGTTTGACCGTAGCCTGTATATATTAATTGCTGCATTCCAGAAAATCCTTAATATAATACGAATGGATTTTATTAATTTTTCCAGCATTTGTAAATTATTAGGAAAACTTGATTGTATTTTTTTTAACTTTTGAAGCTTTATTACAGGGCTTCACACTTTGCAGGTCGTGGGTGAATGGGAGAAAAATAACAGAAATACAATTTTTTTCAAAACTAAACGAATTTCAAGACAGATGAAGGATATATCTCTCACTTTATCTCTCTGAGCTGCTTGCGCACTTGTCGCTCAGTCGAATACACAACCAACTGATCCAGAGAAATCTCTCTCTTGCATTTTGCAACTGTTTTCTCGTGCGGAAGCGAAAGAAACCCCGGCCTTGCTTCCAGGAGCTTAAGGACGGCAGCAAAGGAAGCCGTTATAGTTTATATGTAAGAGGCACCCCTAATGGCTCGCCCCGCCTCTGCATTACGACCTCGCTCTCAGGAAGGAAGGAAAAGGAGCATTATGTGGCTCACTCAGCCTTCCTGTCGAATGTGGAACCACTGTGCTCCTATCTAGCTGAAAAACAGTAGCGCGCCTTTCGACTAAAGTAACGCTATCTCAACGGCTGTTTCACGTCATGGGGCTAGAAAAATAGGGCGAATATTGAACGGATGCAAATAGTTTTGCTCCTTCAAAACTGCTTATTCATCTACAGGGTGAGGTGACTCCGTGAGGTTGTTAGAAACTTTCAGGAAGGGTAAATCTATTCATTTGTGGTAAGGAACCCTGGTCCGGAAACAACTGAGTCGAAAGTTAGAAGCGGAAATCTACTCAAGTCCTGCCTTATCCTGACTCAGCGCTCAAAATAAGGACCACAACTTCCGAATCCTGATCATGACGTACAGAATACCCGCTGAATACTCCCCAATACTCTCGGATAATGTCTCGTGTTGATGGACTAGTAACGTAGCCCGTAACTTGATGTCAGAGAGACCAAAAATCTTAAGCCTACAGTAAAGTAATAATGCGTTCCATTTACCTGCACAAGTTTCATAAGCTACTACATTTACAACAGTTGTTCTAAATGGCGTCCCCCAGCGTCAATGAAGGCATGGCGTCGTCGCATTAAGTTCTGACGTAGCCGTACTAAAGCCGCGTTCCCACGACCGCTTGTAACGGAGGCGGGACGGGACGGATACACAGCAACACGCCATGGGAACAGGACCGCCCTGCTAGCGGAGATGAGACGCAGCTACCCACTCTGTGACGGTAAACATCACAGGCGTGTGTAGTAGAGCGCTGTTGCCATCGTTTAGCAGCAGCGGTGCGCACCCCTTCTGTTGCTGTAAAGTGCCCTGTGCCAAACGACATTAGGCAACGTGGTGGGGAGGTGGCGGCGAGGTAAGCGAGGGCTAACCTGCGGCGCGCGCTCGTCCCTAAACTTCGGCTAATGAGGTGCCGCCTCCATTACAAGAGGTCGTGGTAACGCGGCTTAATAACGCCGGTGTCGTTGAACAGTGTCGCAGGCAGCGAGAGATCTTGCTAGGATATCCTCTTTAGCCTAGACAGGCGTCTCGTATACAAGACTTTTCACATGGCCAAGTGGAGTGAGATCAGGTGAACGTGCTGGCCACGTAACAGGTCCTCCTCTCCCTATCCACTTTTCAAGGAACGTCTGATCCAAGTGTTCACGAATCCTCAGTCCAAAGTGAGATGGGGCTCCATGTTTGAACCACATCCGTTGGCGAAAAAAAGTGGGATGTGTTCTAGGAACCTGAGTAGTATGTCTCTGGTAAACACTGTGTATACTGATGCACTGTCAGAGTTATCAGAACAATTTTCGTTTATAACTAGGGCGCTAATGACCTCGCTGTCGACGCGCCCTAAAGCCACAAAAACAACAAAACAACGTTTATAACTTTCGAAACGGTAGTTTCCGCAGTAGCGTCACTTACCTCATATTAATACATATACGCTTCTCCATCATCCCTCAAAGTTTGCAACATCATCACGGAATCACCCTGTACAATCTGGCTTTGACTGTTTACTAAATTTCTTTCGTAATTAATCTATACAAATAATTTTTTTGACTTTACTTTTAAACTGAATAATTTGGTTTATTGCTGAATAGAAGCAGAAAACTTTACTCGAGGCGCGAATTCTAAAATGTCGCTACTGCCCCAAATCGTAAGTCTGCGTTTATAGCGAACCACACCGGCTACTTTGCCAACCCCCCCCCCCCCCCCTCCTTTTTTAATACTACATGCAAGATTTCAAGATATGTGTTTGATCTTAGATTATGAAACGCTAAATGCACGAGATTTGACTGGCACATGTCGTGTTTTTTGGAAGTTAGCAAAGAATTTTTTTTAAAAAAGCGTAAAGGTTGAGGAGAAAAAAATGAAATCCTAATCCTTTAGACAATTCACATGTGCAGTCTTAGGAGTAACTTTTGTTTTGAATCGACTCATCATTTACAGCTTTGTTACTTTCTAAGATGTATATCAGAGGGACTCGCTCAGCAACAACAATACGCGAGAATCTGAAAACGTATAAAAATGCGATATCTATACTTTTGAGGCTCTGGTACTTTCTCTAAAGTATTACACAGTGAGAACAGATAGAAACCATTTTGGATTGTAGCTAGAATATAAGCAAATTCTGTTCTGGTCAAAAAGGCTCATAAAGGGAGCAATCCATATTTCATTTTTGCAATTCGCTACTGGTATCGAGGCGGTATGGTTTATTTCAAACTTCAACCTACTTTGTTTCCGTAGAGAACAGATCATACAATATGGCAGAAGGCTGGTGTACCTTGTGAGTTTCATGGACATCAAACTTCGATTTCTATACTCAGTATCATCTAAACTGGAAATTCGTTCAGTCGATTTTCAGAATTAACTGTACGGTCCTCCGTTGAGGTTGACTACAGGCCGCCACCTGTGCGGCCAATACCTTAAGTTGCCTCTTTCCCGTGGACTGAATAATGTGTGCCCCCCATCGGTCAGTGCCTAATAGACCTTCAGTCTACAATCTGCTGGAGTACTACAGTGTGATTCAGGACGAATGGTAAATATTGAAGGAAAATATTGGATAAAAACATGTGTCCATTCGTTTTTCAGATACAGTTGCTGGAATAATATGCATAAAATAAACCTCTTAAAATGATCAAGAGCACCCCAAAGTCTTATTGAAGTACTTTATTCATAGAAAAACATACGCAAATTTTACAACAGTTTAAATTTAATGTTCGAAAATCCCATCATCGTATTCAATATACAAATTAAAGCACTTTATTGATGTTTGAAGTAGACACGTACTGTCCCGATGCGCGCGCATCTCAGAGAAAAAGTGACTGTTGTTCCTACTGTGACGGGACGTCATTTATTGCAATATATTAGTATCGAAATCATGTAAGTTTTCTAAGTTTCACTGCAGCCAGACGTCGAGTAAGCATGTTCGACTTTCTGCCGATCGACAGTTCAGGTTGTAAGCTACATTTGCAGTGCTGAGCACGCAAGCTAATACTTTACCACAAGCCAGAATACATTGATCAGTCTCACTTCTTCACTGACGAGCAACAAGTTAACAACTAGGCCTCGGAGATAGATATTCGCTGCACCAACCTTACCATTCTCTGTTAGTTGTGAACTGTAGGACTAGTTTCATACCTCCAATCTTGTACAACATCGACTGTAGATGATTTACGGTTCAATGCAGATTAAATGAGGTTTCCAGAAACATTGTTTCATTTCAAGTAGCTCATATTATTTTTTTTTTTTTTTTTTTTTTTTTTTTTTGTAACAGTTTAACGTCCCTTTTTAACAACGTGGTCTTTAGAGACGGGAAAGGATGGGGGCAAGGAATGGGAAGGAATTCGGCCATGGCCTTTTGAAGGAAGCATCCCGGCATTCGCCTGGAGTGATTTGGGGAAACCATGGAAAACCCAAATCTGGATGCCCGGACGGGGATTCGAACCGCCGTCCTCCCGAATGCGAGGCCAGAACGCTATCCGTTACACCACCACGCTCGGTAAGTAGCTCATAGCTGCCGCTCCCTCTCCTAGTTACAAGTTACCCTCGATGCTCATGTTTATTTACTAGCACAAGAGAAGAAGATGATAGGTTCAAGAGCAGAAGATACATGAAGGAAGTCGGCGCAAGTCATAGGGTATCGTAGGTTAACCCATTAGAAGCCACGTGTCAGTCATCCTGTCATACCCAATCAATACTCATAGCACGATCCTACACTTAGGGTCAGCGACACTACGTTACGAAGCTGAGACAACAATCTGCTTGTCGTATAAACCTATGCCGCACATCTAAACCTAACATCGCCTCACCGATGGATCGGCCGCGGCGGTCACGTTCATTGGCCCAAGGTCGCCGGACCTTACCCCATTAGATTTTAGTGTGTGGGGATGGTTGAAAAACGAAGTGTATAAAGAAAAAGTAAACACAAGAGACGAATTACTTACTGCCATTGTAAAAATGCTACTACCCTCGTAAAAGTAAAACTTACCCAGAAGAGCTACACTTACCGTTGCGAAGAGAGCTGAAAATTGTATTGAAGTCGATAGTGGGATTTTGGAACATTTAACTTTTGTAAAATATGCGTGTGATTTTGCATGAATAAAGCACTTCAATACGTTATACGTGTTCTCCTGATCATTTTCTGAGATTTATCCATAACATTCCAGCACCTGTATCTCAAAAACGAATGGAAATCGGACACATATTTATGTGAATATTTTTACGCAGTATTTTCAGTATTTACCATTCCTCCTGAATCACCCTGCATAAAGTTAATGGATGCCCTTACAATTAAGTGAAAGGCTGCCGGCCTCGGTAGCGTAGGGGCGTGCCGAAGGTCACCGGTTCGAATCGGGCTGCGGGCATGGATGTTTAAGTGTTGTGTGTCTGTGTGAATGTCCTGTCCGTCCTGTGTCGTCCATACATTGGAAAAATACAATATAAATACTGGATGACGACTTATACACTGAAAGCTATAATAATAACATTGAGCTGGCTGTATGGCCTCCGTTGCCAAATGCCATTAACAAAAAAAAAAAAAAAAAAAAAAAAAAAAAAAAAAAAAAAAAAAAAAAGTCACATTTTCAACTTCCTTGTTTCTATACATGTTCTTGTCACGATTTCACCGCTTGTCTTTACGGTATTCAAGAAAACAAAACGTCTACCTGGAGAGTAAAGTACTGGTGACAAAGGTCCCATAAAACACGAAGCCAATAATCGCAATAGCGTGCTCCCGAAAACACAAAGCGAAATAAATAATTCACCCAGCGACGCCGTTCGGACCGAAAAAATTCGCGTATTGCAAAAATGCGGAGTGTTTGCGCGGCGCAGCGCGGCGCGGGTTTTGACGATATTTCACGGTTCAAGGACGCCGCATTACTCTTTTCAAAAAATTATTTATTGTCTGGCACAGAGAGAGAAACTATTGCCTCATTTTATATTTCGCTAATTTGCCTCACTTCCGTGGCTGGCGGCGGGCTTTTCATTTATCGAATGGAAGTAACAGCGCGCATTAATTCTCCTTCCTCCGTGTTTCCGTTTGCGGGCCGGGAAAGGATTATTAATATTTCAATTTGCCCAGCCGTCCGAGCATTCAAACTCCGAACACTTTGTTTCTTGGCCTGTTCTCCAAACAAACATTCTTAAAAATAGAATAACTTTCACTGGAAGAAACAAGTTCGATTGCGGAGAATAGGAACGCCCAGTGGGCTGAATGCAAACGTGAACAAATAAGCGAATCACGAACAGATTTTCAGAGGCATTGTCAGTATCTAAGAGTCTACAAAATATTAAGCAATCGAGAATTTTCACACTTGTTACAATTTATTTGCATACGATTCATAAAGCCAATTCTTAATTCACAAATACAGAAATTGAGTTTTTTCGCACAAGGAAAACTTACCAGAGAGAAAAAGAGCGAAAAAAATACACACACACACATATATATATATTCGTTGGGGCCAACTAGGACCACGTTAAGCCTTTGTGTATTAGGCAGCGAGTTTCTTTTTCTTTTGGGCTCAGAACTCCTTCATTCGTTTTGAATGCGCCTGTTTGCGCTACTCTGTCGAGAGTGTACCGCGTCTTCCGTTGGAGTGTTCGTCGCGGCTTGTCCCATTTGTCATTAATTTCTTCCGAAAAAGATCTCTGTTGAAAGCATCTTCTGGTTCTAGTCCCTTCAAATGAAGGTCTTCTTTAATATTTACGAACCAGAGCATTACAATATTGGATCTTGAATCAAATAAATTAAAGATTTTTTGTTACTCTGTTCTCCTCTATTCGTCTTTTGCGGATTGTTTCGGTGATTTTTCTCTATTTTTCTGTAGACTTTTGTATTGGATCTCTTTTGATGCATACCTTTCTTGAAGTTGGAACCCAGAATTCCTCTAATTTTTTTTTTTTTTTTTTTTTTTTCGTCAAATTCTTCCAAGTGTCCTTTATCGGCATTCAAGAACAAGGTTTCGACTGCATACAAAACTACTAGTTTCAGAACTGTTTCATAATGACGTATCTTAGTATTTTGTGAAAGACATTTTTTATCGTAGACCTCTCGCGAGGTTTGGTAGGTTATTTCTAAAAGATTTTTTTGTCTTGAACCATTTATCTCTTTTGTTTTCTAACCGTAACCGATAAATGATGTATTATTTTATAGATTAAAGTAACCGCTTTGGTAACATCGGAAATTAAATAATGAATTTATCGAAAGTAAAGGGCAAAAGTGTTAAGTATCAAGGTAACTCGTATGAGACATTTCAGGCCCAACCCCCTGTGCGACGTTATAGTCGATAAAGATTGATAGCTTCAACAGTAGTTAGCAGCATCACACATCACAGGGATATCGGTAAACGGTGTGCAGAACTTTTCGGATATTTTTCTCTGTTAAGAAAATATTTGTGGTCTTTTAATACACAATTCTGTGTAAACATCACATCTAGTTAGCAGCACCACACATCACAGATACAGGGACATACTGTGTATATTTTGTTCAGGTTGATTGTATTCCAATTCGCTATTCATCGTATTTTACTTCTGAAAATTTTGGCACGGGTCGTCTAGTATTTGTATACTAGCTGTTGCCTGCGACTTCATTGGTGGAGTGTTAATGCACGGGCCTGTCTAGTAAATCGATTACGTAATAGTTTTTTTTTATGGCATTCAGCCTTGTTAGCCATTTAGCCAGCTCAATGTGTTTGTTTCTCTTCTCTAAAGTGTAAGGACGACACGAGACGAACACAACACTTAATTAAAACCACCCATGCCCTAGGCCGGACTCGAACCGGCGACCCCTGCAACGAGAAGTAAGCACGCTACCCCTACGCTGCCGGGGTCGGCTACGTCATAGTTAAGACATCACTAGTGACAGAAAACTTATACGACGCCGCTTTTAAATTACAATAAACATTTCAACTTACCAGAAGTAACTAATTCCAAAGAGGAGTTTTCAACGATAAATTGATACTAAATTATGTGCAATTAAATCTTAAAATTCTCAGCTGTCCAAATTCACGTCGAAATGAATTATATTCTATTTTACCCCCAGAACAATGGGAAGTTCTTTATTTAAAACCCCGACCAGTAATTTTTCTGAGAATCCCGCTCAACAGACGTACAGATTCGCAATCAACGAAACAGGCGTTGCTTTTGCGAACCAAGTAGTAGCATTTTTTTTTTTTTTTTTTTTTTTTTTTTTTTTTTTTTTTTTTTTTTTGATTTGACGATCCATAACAACGAATGAAATTATTCTGTTCGAGAAAGCAAATTCAATAAACATTGTAGAGTGCAGCCTTGGCTCAACAAAATCTTATAACTAAACAACAACGATACTTCTTGTCTCCTTTTTATAAGAATTGTTTTTGTATGATTCATGTTGTCTGGTTTGCTGTCCGTACACTCGATATACAGGGTGTTACAAAAAGGTACATTCCTCACACACAAACAAAGAAAATATGTTATGTGGACATGTGTCCGGAAACGCTTACTTTCCATGTTAGAGCTCATTTTAGTTTCGTTAGTATGTACTGTACTTCCTCGATTCACCGCTCGTATTGTGGACGGCTGTGATACAATACGCCATTCTCCAGGGCTGCATCAGCGCATCAGGGATTCCATGCGACGGAGGGTGGATGTGTGTATCCTCGCTAACGGAGGACATTTTGAACATTTCCTGTAACAAAGTGTTTGAAGTCACGCTGGTACGTTCTGTTGATGTGTGTTTCCATTCCATGTTTAATGTGATTTGAAGAGAAGTAATAAAATGAGCTCTAACATGGAAAGTAAGCGTTTCCGGACACATGTCCACATAACATATTTTCTTTGTTTGTGTGTGAGGAATGTTTCCTGAAAGTTTGGCCGTACCTTTTTGTAACACCCTGTATAGGGGAGGTAACACCGAACTTGGTCCAGCGCAGGTGTTGGCAGTGAAGCGGCTTAATTCCAGCCGGGGAAATTCCTGAGATTCCGATGCAGTTTCTGTCTCCCTCCCGGCTATCCAGATTACGGCGTTCCGTCATTTCCCGAAATTACTCCAAGATGAACGCCGGGGTGGTTCTTTCAAAAGACCTTGAACGAATTCCTTCCTTCTCGATCTATAGCATCAATGCTCTCCCGGCTATAATGAATTCACCGTCGGGAGAGCTGTAAAGACGCAAAAAAATAAAAATAAAAAATGTGAAAACCTGTGCGTTTATAAGTGTGTGCACCCACAAGAAATGAAACTTCTATGTATTTTTCTGCGAATTTTTTCCGGTGTATTTTTTTCTGTGTTTTTTTATATATTTTTTTATTTCGCACTTCATGGACGAATCACGATATGATGTTGTAGTAAATAGGAACTTTGCCCAAGTTATTCTCGTAAACAAATGAAAATTACTAAAAAGTTAAAGCACATTCCGCTGGATTATAAAGTACTACTGTGATCCCGTGATCGTTTTTTCCGTATCGTCACGGCAATAGTTCCAGTTTTTACGATCAGACATTATAACAGGTTGACCTGATCTGGCCAAACACAAACTTGACATGCGTTTCACCCTCAGGCTGAATAAAATCTCTTGAGCTTGAAGAACTCAAAAGTATTAATAAACGTAGGTATTAAACATGGACAGGGAATATCGCACTATCGTATAATTGTTTCAAAGGTCGTAGACTCGAACTTGCTTAAATACAAACTTGACTTTTATTTGACCCTTAAAGATAATTCTGCAAAATTAAAAAAAAAAAATCCTGTTTGCTTCGAAAGCACCACGTTATTTTATTTGAGACTGGGCACACACTTATAATGTAATCTCTGCTCATAGTATCTGTAATGGCCAGAGGACTTATTACACATTCAATATTATTAAACAGTTGAGCAACCCCCAAGAAATGAATTTCCAGAATCTTCGATTCGGTAACATATTTGGTCTGTTGTCTTAATAACTCACGTACAGAGAACATGAACAAAGATCTTTTACGAAAGTGGTCTGTAAAATACATAAAAATCAAATAAACTGTAATGTATAAACTTTGGTCAAGCAACAACATTAGTGAAAGTTTTAATTAAATTAAAATTTATTCTACGCCAGAATGACAATTGGCATTTGTGATTACAGCAGAGACCATGAATAATTTATTTTTTTAAAGTTTTTTATGTTGCTTTCATTAGAAACATGTTACTGAAAAGCAGATCCACTTGTTTTTAGCCGAAAAATTTATCAACTATTAAATGCTACGAAAAGCATACTTAATGAATGTATTATGGCAATTAATTTGGTAGCAGTTACTTAACTATTAAATTGTGGGCATAACCTCGAATTTCCTATAATGATATCTCTGGTCGCTGTAAATTTACGATCGAAGGCTGACACGTGACACCGTTCTCTGGCCGAGGTGAGTGAGTGAGTGAGCTTAGGAAATTATATAGTATATTACATCTAGTCTTAGTCTGTATTTTGTATTCAGAGCCTGTATTCAGAACATCTGGGTCAGGTTTACAACGCGATACAGTGAATGTATTATTCCGCTGGCTTAGTCCAGTTGCAGTTCATACTGAAGATGTATGATGAAATTAATTGTAATAATATGTGCTTTGCAAACTAGGAATCCTGTTGTAGACAATATCGTTATATCATGAGTGCGATGTATTTCACGTGTTTGGGTGTATCTGCATAGTTTGATATTGTAGTGGCAATATTAGCGGAGATTGTGGTTAGGTTAAAATGCAGCCTAAACTAGAATATTCTTATTACATTATAATACACGAGGATTTATTTATAGTTAGTAATTAATAAGATGCTTTAATGAGCACCATGTTACTCATGACGTGTATCGCCATACAAATTATTACCGAACATCTTTGGAAAAATTCAACGATAACCATTCTTACAGTCAGTTTTCGTTAGAAACTAGGTTCTAAATCCAAAAAAAATGACTGATTAAATGCAGGTTTTTTTAGCTCATAAATATAAAAATTAACTAAAAATATTGGTACATGGCTCAGTTTGTAAAAATTTCATTAATAACTAGCTTCCAAGCCCGTCAAAAATGACAAGTTCGAAGCAGATTTCTAATTCATAACTTAAATGATGTTAAAAGCTTAAATAACACTTTTCCTCTGTTGTAAAGACGAATGCTAATATTTCGGCACGAAAATAAAAGCTTTTATCGCCACAGCGATCAGAGAACATCGTGAAATTATCAACACTTAATGAATATAAATAAACAAAAATCACTAGTAACAAAAATATCAATTAAAAATATTGGTACATGTCTCACTGTTTGATGATGGCGACTCCTCTTGATGTAAATAACCTCTTTGATGTCGTCACGTCATTATCAACGCTCTACGCATGCGCAGAACGTTGCGGCGCATGCACACTGATCGCGTAACGCGCAACGCTAACAAATTTTTCCCTAAGGCATCCAAAGAACTTTCACTTAAAAAAAGTGAAACATAACGCCATAAGAATGGCGGTGCTATTAACCCCCTACTGATAATTTATGCATCGAAAGGAAAGAAAAATACAATTTTTATCCTTCTCTTTACATCAATCTCAGCTACTCTAAGCTACACTGGTCATCTGCATGCTCGTATAACGAACCACTATTCTGGTTTCGAAGCACTGCATTACGTAAATGTAACGAGGCCAGTGTTTCAATTCCACTGATGGCCGTTCTGAGTCCGTTTTCATCATCGTTGCTAATCTGGATATATAAATAGTAACGTCTGTTTCACATTTTCCTTTGTTAGCAATAGTCAAAAGCTTTGCATTATGGCGATACAAAAATTATTTCAGGAACGTTTTACTGTTCTTTATCTGTTATAACAGTTCTCACACATAAGTTATCAATAAAATCACCGTCACTACTGTTTATTTGTGACCCCTGCTTTTACATGAAACTGGGGCTATTAACCATTTTCTGTTCTTACTTGTGAAGATCGCCAGAACTGTGGCTTATTAAAATAGTTAATAGGTTAGGAAATTATTTAGTATGCTAGCCTTTATGTCAGTTAAACTGACGGGTTGAACGCTAATTTATTACTTGGCGGTTTTTAAGGAAATAAAATTGTTAGGAAGTAACACACATAACCTCGATCTTGTTATGACGTAATGTTGTTCATATTTCGGTACCTCCTTGTTCCATTGAACAATACTCTTCATAATTGACATGTAGATTGAGACGGAATACATATATTTCTTTATGGTTGGTTTTAAATTGTAATTTAAAGAGAAAGAAACATTGAACCATCACGAAAAAATTACAGGTAACCTAAATTCTTTGTTTGGTAGAATGGCTACATTTATAGACAGAGAATACAGCGAAAAAATGTACATTGAACGAAGAAAAATAAACAAAAGAAATTAATAGTTAAATAAGAATTTAAATGAAAAACATATTTCTCGTCATGGTCACTTAACAACCTTTTTTTATTTTGTTTATTGCGATCCGGATACAGGGCCATATAGCCAGTTAAATGTTTCAATGGTTATTTTACATCGTAGTTTACACTGAACTGCCAATACTGATAAACGTCACTCAAACACCGTCTTTCAAATCAAAGAGTGGTATTTGCAGATATTTCGAAATTATAAACATATATGGAGATAAAAGATACGTATTAAAATATTCACTTCAAGTAATTGAAAAATAGAAGGCTCATTTTCCAGATAGTAAAACTTACTGCATAGCAAAAATTTCAAAATGATAACAACATTTCGCTATTTGGATAAGTACTACATTGTGTTGCCTTGGTTGTCCGGGTGGAACCGCGTCAATTTATCGAAACTTGACGTTTCAGCCATCATGGTGTGGCTTTCTTCAGAGAACTACCACATCTTGATGGCTGAAACCCGGATTATCAAGATAACATTGACTACGACAAGTCTGCGCACCCACCTAAGCACAACATTATTTATCACATTTAAATCTCGAGCTGGCTTAAATTATTATTTGGTTGTCTTCTGCGAACTTTACGATGGCTGTGTGGACACGTTGGTCTTCTATAGTTAAAAGGTGCGTGATATTTGTTGGGAGGTTGTTATAGGTCTTCTAGCAGCCTAGCATACTGCTGCCAGTGTCTTTTACAGGAGATTTACATATCCCTCACACGTCTCATCACATCCACAAAAAGGGGATGGTGTTAGCTGCATTTAATACAGATGTTTAGGGAAAAAACATACAGGACCTCTGCAGAATCAAGATGGTCATCCTTCATTAGGGAGCGTCCATAAACTACGCGGCACGGCCTAAGGAGTAGGTGGGAGGGGTTGTATGGAAAGTTACGCTGGGCTACGTGGGAGGAAGGGAGTGTTGAGCCAAGCCACTTGGTTTTTGTTCATATTATTTGTCACAGTTAAAATGAGGTACAGAATGCACAACAGGATGTGAACATTTATTTCAGACAATTAGTTATCTCCGCAAGTAATTACCATAGTCTGACCTACTGTTGTAAAAAATCGTTTTTTCTGACTTGAAAAAAAAAAAAAACATGAAAAAAAAGTTTTTTTCTGGGATGCGTTTTTTTTCATAACTAATTCTCATATTTATAAGGCACTTACCGTTTAATATGACTGTTTAGTGTTTATTCTAAGTACTTATCTTAATTTTTAAATCTACTATATTTTTCTGGTTCAGTAAAAAGGAAATTACGAAAATATTGGCAACATTGAATGAAGTTTCTTTTACGACAGGTGATTTCCCGAAGAGGGTAGGTTGAGCGAGAAGAAATCCCCGTTCCCCGTTGTTTGGATTGATACTCGCTATTTGAACTAGTCCTGCCAACCCTGTGAATTTATCAGTATACCTACGGATCTTTTCAAAAAATTAGGAATTTTAAATTTATCTACGGTTTTTTGCCTCTTTTATTACTTATTATGCTTTCCTTATATTCGTATACTTGTTAAACTCTCAGCGTATAGTGATACTGACTCATTAAATTGTCAGTAATTATGAATCGTTTCCTTGCAACCGTTGGCGTAAACCAACGATTGAAAAAGAAACAAAGTTCCTACTTTGTATGATAATAGATTTAAATTCAAACTTAAAAGACCGTAATACAGAATTATGTACTCACAATTTAAAATTGCAATCTCAAAATTTTTGCGTACAATACAAGAACAACCAGTAAAAAAAAATGTAACTATTTCTGAAGTTATGGATCTAGAGGAGACAGAAGAAGAAACAGAAATTACGACACGAACCGAACTAGTGTTGGTAGTGCTGATACTAGTGAATGTTGTATTGACATAGAGGATGAATAAAAAATTATGTTACCTACGTAGATACATTTTTGAATCATTATGTAAGACATTGTAAGATTCACTAAGATTTAAAACACACATGTAAAATGTAAGTTCCGTAAATAAAACTATAATTTATCAAATATACTGTTTTCTGAAGAAAAAAACAAATTTAGAAAAAAACAAGGGTGCTAGGTTTTTTTTCAATTTTTTTTCACAAATCTGAAAAAAAATATTTTTTTCAGTTTTGCAACACTAGTCTGACCAGAGAAAACAATACAAAATATCTACGTGCCAAGCGTAATGGAAGGGGGGGCGTAGAGACAGAAGCCACGTCGGGGTACGTGGGTTGGAGGGGAAAGGGAACGTGTCTTATGAGGCCAAACTGGAGCTACGTAGTTTACGGACGCTCCCATAGTAGGTTACTACAACACTCTGTAGGGGGACAAAATGCCACTCTTACTGGACCGCTGAAGAAGGCTAGGTGCATGACGTCACAGCATGACGTCACCTTGCCTTCTATTAGTATTAATGATGATGAACCTAAAGTAAATCCAAAACGAGAACAAGCAGTGTTCAACATTAGGTTTAAACCGATAAACTTGTACAAAAATAATACAAAAAATGAAGATATTCGGAAGATATAATGCAGGAATATACTTGAAATAAGTAGTAAAATTAACGCCGTTACTATCTGGTTTCTGACAAAAAAGTGCAGTTGATACTGTCCTACTGCTAAAATGTTACGAGTGAATTCTAATAATTCTTTATGAAATGTTTGGATTCGTGGTGGCTACTGAAGCCAAGTCAATGTGCGAGAAGCTAGCGGCGTCAGGGGCACATGGGATCAGCCTTGATGATCGATTCTTTATCGAAATCGTCTCTCTATCCTACTCTTCCACCATTAGGTTTTAATTTTTCTCTGGGGGTAACTAAAGTAGCGGAATCTGTTCTGTCCAATATGCAGCACTTATTAAACAGCTGCCAATGCATCACAAAGCCCAGCAAACAACAAAAAATTACCAATTAACTTGCGAACATTCCACCAGATCGAACTACGCTGGCAGAAACATTACCCCGTTCTACTCTTCTCGGTGGAGAATTTTACTACAGGAAATTACTGTTTCAGACAAACTAGGCTCTGCGATGCAATGTTATCAATGTCTGATTGGTATGAACCTTAGTAAACGTTTGGTTTAATTATGACGCGCACATTTCTAACTGTCATCGAGGCGAGAATATAGGGTGATATACATATGACTGATATGGTAATAAATATATGACTGCCTTCTGGCAGGGTACAAAGTCTTACAAATAACGACATTCTCATTCGTTAGTATTTCAATGATTCTTTTGCGCTTAAAATTTCTGTTTGACTTCAAAACAATTGCTTTAATATGTTTTGATTTCCTGACCGATGATTGCTCTAAATATTTTGTTCTTGACATTTCGCTGTCTCTCCGCGAAAAAACGATGTTATCAACAAGTCGCAGAAAAATGATTCTTCCTTTTAAAACTTCACTGTGTGGTGATCCGCGATCTTCTTAATTGATCCCACACTTGTGATTTTGTTCATTTATTATAGCCACACGATTCTTAAAAAGATGGCAGTTAATTATTTAGTTTCGAAAAGTTATGGAGTATTTCTTTAAAATTTGGTAGAACTTTTACGGCTTTACACTTTCGAATGCTTTTACTAAATTTTCAAATATCGTAAAAGATTTACATATTTGTTGATCCATCCTTACATTAATATAAACGTCAAAACTTCTTGCTTCATACCCTGTTCATCCTGGGAGCAAATTTATCTGCTGTTTCTTCCTATTTTTAGTTTTCTGTATATTATCCTGGTTAATAATTTAAGGAATGTTATGACAAGACTAACAGCATGGTACTACTCACATTTCTTAGCTTGGGCGTCTTTCGACTGGGTGAAGATAAAGATTTTATCCTACTCAGAGTACAGTGAACATTATTTTCAATGAATAAAATAATTACACTGCATGCTAACTACAACTTTTCATTACAACTGTTGTTATTTTGTTTCAGGCAGGTGTTGCAACTTACCTCCAACGTACGCTTCTAATCTGTAAGTAACTCTTAAATAAGGTTAATTTCTTTAAATTACGAGAGAATCAAATTACTGTGAACCAAGTAAAGCGGTCAGATAGGTATATTCGGAGCAACTATTGTTTTTACACATTGTTTTTACACATTGTTTTTATAAATTCATTTGTAAAATTAAGATAGTGATAGTTCAAGTTTCACCTGAGCTTGTAATATACAGCACTATTACTAAGATCATTGTTTATCTGTGCGACAAGAGCAGTTTTAAGGGTGACGTCACAAGTATCAGTGTTTCGCCTCTAGGAATTGTCCACATACTCTCACCGTTTTTTTAAAAGGAAAATTGTTCATAAAAGACGGCACTCTTTGGATCGAGTAGAGAGCCTCTTAAGATGGCTTCCCACGACCTACGCATTTGGCGGCCGCGGCGGACGAGCACCCTACACGGGCACCTGTGCTGGGAGGGATGGCGCGCCCCTATCCGTCGCCCATTCGGTAAACATCAAACGCCCGGGTAGCTGAAACGACACTTGACAAGGTGGTAGGGAGGTGGTGAGACCTAACCTGTGACGCGTGCTGATCCGTACATTTTGGCTGTATGGCGTGACCTATAAAACCAAAGGCCGCGGCAAGCCACCATTCGGAAGACACTTAGTATAGCAATGCAAGACGCCAGATAAGGCCGGTCTTCGCGCAGTTAAGAGACCTACGTGCTCATATCACTGTCACCGGCAGATAGATTGTATATACCGCTTCCGCAGTCGGGAACTCGATACATAAGGCATTATGTAGTACCAGCGTCGTGTTAATACCGTGCATATTTAAATTGATGCCGCACCATAATCTACATACAGTTTCAGTAATTCATACAGCATTTAGGATTTCGCCCATACTTTCTTTGGGAGCATCCACAAATTACGTGAGGTGTTTTTCCGGATTTATGGACCCCCACCCCCTCCCCACTGGTGAGATTTTGTGAGATCTGGATGGACCCCCCCCCCCCTCTGGTGAGATCTGGTCCGTGAGAACCCCCCTTAGAAATGGCCCTGGAAACTTTTGTAGACCTTTTTTTTTAGGTCACAGCCTCACTTTTTGACGAAATACCCTCCTAAAATCGACTTTGGCGCAAATTGTAGACTCTTTTTTTCCCCCTTGCTCTACTGCCCCAGAATTTTTCGCAAAATCTCACGTGAGATTTCCGTAGACTCCCCCCTCCCCCCTGGTGAGATCTGGTGAGATTTCGCCGGACCCCCCCCCCCTATTTCACCTCACGTAATTTATGGATGTCCCCTTTACGACCCGGCGGCGTGATATCACTGTAGACGGGAAAAATTTTGGAGAAGGAACGGGAAGGAATTCTGACATTGCCTTTTGAAGGAACCATCCCGGCATATAAAAAAAAACTGAAAGCAGTATTTTTCGCGAGGTGAGAATAAGTTAATGCCAGTGAACTTTCGTGCGACATTTTCATCCATTCGGCTGGCCTCGCGTCAGGGACTACAATGGATGTTTACAGGTAAATCAACCAGGAGACAGGGGTCGATCACTTTCACTGTCGACTTTTAGGACGGTCCGCAATAACTCAAGGCGGCAGTAAACTCCAGCGCGGCAGCCAGTCTATCTGAGTAACTCAAATTATTCGGCGCGAGCTGGAATGACGCATCGCATTCCCGTCACGTCGCTACTCATAGCTCAGCGCTAACGATTGTAAACGGCCGCGCGCGGATGCGAGTCCACATTCAGTCGCTCCGCGTATATTTATGGCAGCCAAAACACCGCGAATAGCGGACTTCGTGAGCGCTTTGTGGTCCGAAATTCGCGCGTGTTAGTCGGCTCTGCCGAAGTTTGCGTGCCGATGGTATGGATAGCGTGCCTTTCTGTGACGAAGCTTATGGTAAATCGCATGTATTCCTCAAACATGCGATATGAGATTTGACTAAAATCCCGAAAAGAAAAAATTCATATATCGTTTCTATGCGGTCATCGTATATCTGTAATATACAGCTGAGGAACACTAAGGTTGTGAAACCTTACCGAGTTGTATGCACAGTTCAAATAGGTGCAGGGCGGTAAGTTCGGAAAAATTACTTCTTTTATAACTTAATACTATAATTATCAACTACAATTTTGATCAAAGGACTTAATTTTTCATTTAATTATTAATTCATAACGTGAGTACTGGATAATAATTGATAAAAGTAACTGAGGATCTTCTTCTTAGCGTTTTCCTATTGTTCCACAGGTTCTGCCGCTTTGTAATGCAATAGGATTTTGGTGGTCGTATTTTAATTAATTATTAATTAATAAATATTTATTTAATTCAATATTTGATTAATTGGGAAAGAGGCGCAAATTTATAAAGCATACCTATAGGAGCTAGACATGGGTCATAATATGGCCAATTTATTTCATAAAAGAGAATATGGCAAACAGACAAAGTTGTATTTTAAGTTAGGTATATTCATAAACAATCAGAAGTTTAAAATCAACACTTTAGCCTACAAAATAGGTCGTAAATGCAAAAAAAAAAAAAAAAAAAAAAAAAAAAGGAAATCGAATAAAACATTACATTCTGATTTTAAAATGACTTTACAAATATTTATCACGTCTATATAGCAAAAAAAGGGCATCCATAAATTACGTGAGGTGAAATGGAGGGGGTCCTGCGAAATCTCACCAAAGGAGGGGGGGGGGGGGGGTCTACGGAAAAATCTCACGTGAAGTTTTGCGAAAAATTGTTTGTACTGTAAAGCTAAAAAAAGGTGTACAAATTGCGCGATAAGAAAAAAAAAAGGTCTCCAAAAGTTTCGAGGGCTATTACTAGGGGGGATGGGGTTCTCACGGGCCAGATCTCACCAGAGGGGGGGGAGTTCTGCCAGATCTCACGAAATCTCACCAGAAGGGGGGGGGGGTCCAGAAATCCGGAAAAAACACCTCACGTAATTTATGGATGTCCCCTTAAAAGCGTAAAAGAATGATTTTACAATGCAAGTAGACACGCAGGGTTACCGGAGTCGCAGTACAGTACGTTAATTCAAAAGCGTGAGTACTATAGTACATTCTCGCTGCTAAAGGATTGCTTTCGGCTGTAATTATCTGTGCTCAGTCTCACAAGTCGGTAGAAGATGGGAGCCTACACTCAAAGCGTTACAGGATTAATTACACGGGCGAGCAGTGACTTGTGACAAACACTTTGTTCGGCAAACTATGAAGCATTTTACCGTTTTAATTGCAGCAGACGTCATCAGCAGTGCTACAACTCATCTGGAGTCGTCAGTCCGCACGATATTACAAGCGCTGTAAAACGGTCAACTTGAAGTCTAATAGTTTGGTGTACCACCAGCTCATGATCCCCGACCACACGTTTGATGGTTGATGGAAGATCGCTTTTTCCTCTCTCCTTCTCTCTCTCTCTTAAACCACCAATCCTAGCGTTTCCCGAGCTATGTGAGAACAGAATTTCAAGAACAGCAATCACATGTACTAAAATCAAGCTCTCTATTGGGTAACACTCTCGCACTTATCCATGTCACCAATCTTTCCAGGTGTTCTGTACAGAGATTTGCCAATTTTGATTGGGTTATATCCATAGTTGGTGGACCTTTCCCGCCTCGCTAAAAAGCTGGTATAATTCCCTTGGGTCAACTGCGGTCGCTATCCGGCCGTAAATCCCTGATAATTGGCGTGTTCACTCGGGCACAATACCTGCCGAGGATCACCTGAGTGTTTACGGCTATCCTCTCGCTCCCTTCAAAACAGCTTTGTGTGCGTGGGATCTTCCTATTGTCTGCAGGTAGGCAGCCGCTGTCCACCTTCCCCAAGGGTTTGGAGACAGCCGTTTGTTGACTGCGAGTCGTGGCAGTAATCCCCTGCGCACTTGTCGTACGTAAAAACAATTATTGCCACGCTTTCTTTATTCATTGTATGAGTACTTAAAATACAGCTTTAACTGCATAGTTGCGACAACGTTGTTTATCATCTAGTTTGCTGCAGAGCCTGTCACAGGTAACGGAGGAAGGTGAGAGAGAGGTACTCAAATATCACTCTCTTTTTGAAACGTGTAACCTGCCTGTATTGTGTGTTATAAGTATAGACTTATTATTTATTATGAGGTGGGGACTGGGTATTGTCCCAGTATTCAGTTAAATGATTAGGGTATTCCAAGTAAAACGTTGCCACACTATTCTAAATCAATGTCCTTTAGTGACGTCTCTATATCTTAAATTTTTAGTCAGTGCGGTTCTCCAGTCTAGGTTAAACGTCAACTCATTTGCTTTAAACACTCGTAATACGATAAAGGTTGTAATCCCTGAAGATGATGGCATGTTACGCCATTGAAAATTCGTACATCTGCGATCAATTGACCTGGCTGCACGCCCGAGAAATCTTCAAGCACGATAAAAGTTTATTTCCGGATATAATTTTGGACAGTATTACATTAAGGACTAAAGAATTATTTGCAGTTTCCATAATGAAAAATTTCGTTTTCCTCCTGGCCAAGAACTTACACGACGAATCTTGTAAGTGTAATAAAATGATTCATTTTAACGTCATCCATTAACAGTAGTGCACAGAAAGTATTGTACGAAATATCCCAGTAATGAAAGCAAATTTATTTGGAATGGAATTCAGTTCAGTTGCCCTCCGACCTGAGTATTACAGACATTTCACTGAATCCAGCGTTTCTCCTATAACAAGAAAAACTCCTTAAGTAGTTTCAGTATTATGTCGATATCGGTGGAATGGTTTGGATTTATATACAAAAGACATTTTTTTTAGTTTTATATTTTAATGTCTCAATCCAATTATTCATTCATTAAATATTACCGCGGTCGATTACTTATTGATATGTGCATTGGAGAACACTTTTAAGAATTTGGAATCATGGTAAACGTATTTTTTATTATTATTATTATTATTATTTTGAGCGTATGAAATGCCAGTTTTAGGTAGTTTAAGAAAACTTAGGTCGGTTATCCGATCATATTGGCTTAGCGCGTCTGTTTTCGAGACTTTTTCTTTCTTAACTCTCCACTTTCAAAGGGCGGTAATTATACCCACCTAACGTACCTGGATTGGCGTTTTTTTTTTAGCTATAATGTTCTTTAAGGAAGTAAAAAGACGACGTAAGGCTGTCATCCCCTCCCCTCCCCTCCACTTGGTGACATTTCGCCGGACCCCCCACCTCTTCTAGTTAATAGACGCCCCTTTATGAGAGGACTGCCAACTATTTAGCATGCAAGTACTGGTCTCAATAACAGCGCCTACCATAGCAGGAGCTGCGTTATAGTTTTCGCCTCCATAAAAACCTTATAGATCTGCAGTCGTGTGCTACTATTTGTTGATTGTAAACAACAGGGTGGGGCATAGCGCCGTAAATAAGAGAGGAGAGGCTAGTATTCTTGTAATCTAAAAACAGATTTTTTAAGACAGTTCTTTTCTCGTATTCGTCTAAACTAAGACGCTTCGTGTGCGGAGCTGGTCTCTAGAAGGAGACTTCTCGTAGTTAACTTTCCCGGGGGCATTGTATGGCTCGACAGAACGACGAGAGATTCGATGGTGATCGTGGGCGGACGTGCGCACTATCAGCTGTCTACGTGACCCCAGGATCCAAAGTATCGCCATTTCAAAACCAATGGAAGAGTTTTCGCTGATACCGAATCAACGTCGGCTTTTGGACAACGCGTTGCCGATACCACCAACAACTCCTCTGAAATCGACTAAGGCAGCCAACCATAACCTCTATAAACAATGATCTATCTGACAGGCATGTATGTTATCCCATAAATAAATGTCCTCCAAGCACGTAAATGACCTCGATATAGAAGAACATACAGCTGATGTATAATAGCCAGAAACAATTTTACTACAAAAATAGTCATTTATTTCTGTTCGTATTTTTAATATTTAATGTTATTTCCTTAGTTGCGGTTTATTTTTGTTTGTATCGCCTGTTGCTGAATAAAGTAATACTTTTATCCCACAAAAATAATTATTTTTGTTTGTATCACCACTTGATGAATAAAGAAATATTTCCATTCCACAGAAAGAATTACAATATATAATAAGTTCCCTGCCCTTACTAATTTTTTTTGCTCCTTAATTTCCTGATTTTAATTTCGCATATTTAATTACAATTGGGTCCATGAAAAAATATTATAATAAATCACAATTGTGATATATATATTCCTCGAGGTACAGTCACAAAGGAGGGAAAAGTATAGTGTCTGCAATGAAGATCGAGCTAGCTATTGGCCATCACTGTGGCCAACTACGTGTTGGCAGTACGTCGTTAGATTTTTCGGGTATAACAAAGCTGCTTCGATTAAGCTGATAAAAGTGTATAAAAAATAGTGCACCCAACATTCAAAAAACAAAAAGTAACAATCTCGTGGTCGTTTAACACAGTAAGTAAAGTTCGGTTTAACGGAATCTCTTAATAATCAAGTGCTTCTATTGAGTCTGCTCAGCCGTAAGACGTAATCCAATGAATCAGTCATTAATTTAAGATAATGTCAATAAAGTTTACTGTTTCCACATTCATCTTTTTCTCGATCTTAAACAATTCGCACATAGACGCTGTAGCGACGGAGATTCAGAACTTCATTATGTTCCATGACTCTATTATAAATAAACGTAAACTATAAATAAAAAATTATTTACAAATTGAATTACAATTACTGCGGTACGGTAGGTGGGAGTGAAATTTTATCATCAACAAAGATGTAGTAGAATTTTGTGTGCAGTGAAAGGTTAAATCGTAACAGCAAACTGTCTAAAAAAATTTATATATAAACTTTGTGGCCTTTCCGAAAGCGGCAGTATTTGAATTAGTAGCAATCGGAGTGTAGCGAGACATGAACATACTTATTTTACTTTGAAGCGTACCGGTTAACTGTACCTTCCTTTTATTCGCTAAATTTGATTATCATTAAAATTACATAGCTGTCTAGTCAACTGATTAGCTGAGGGTGCAAGATTTCTTGTATAATTACAAAAATCGCTACATCTACATTTAGACAAGTCACAGATTTATTTATAATGAATAGAAACCAGAGACTATCTTTAATACAAACAAATTAAATTAATATCTTTCCTTCCAGAGCATGAATCCTCAGGTCGACTCAGGAACAAAACCACACTTTTAGTGACTAGTGTATTTATCAGCCCTACCGTTTTTTGTGGCGCCGGCCGCACTTCAAGTTCAGTGGAAGTTGCGTTAGAATTATCGTCCATATACAAACAGTATCTCCTTATTTGGGTGCTGAAACACTATAGACCATAAAATTCAGATTGCTAATGGCGGAATTATTCAGTCTTTGCTGTTAATCACGTTGATACGTTTCATATGTAGTCCATCTTTTTTTTAAAAAAAAAATTGCTCTCTATAAACAACATTTAGCCTTTGCACCATAGCACAGCTACTATACTACTGAAAAAAGAAAATTCCAGAAACAACATGATATTCCGTGAGGCAGCCCCTCCAGTAAACCAAAACTTTGCCGAAAAATGAAGTCGGAGTGCGAGTTCGAAACGTCGCATCAAATTGTCGCTCTTCCCTGGTGGAAGGCCCGAGAACGGTTTATACGGTTAACACACCTGGTAAGACGCCATTCGTACCACTGTGCCATGACACACTCGGCCTATTTAAGGTATCTCCTATCACCACTTAACGTACAGTTCCGTTTTTATCCGCCATAGACTCCTCTTTACACTCCACCACACGCCTAAATGACAGGGTAGTACTCAGATATTTTAGTAACAGTTGTGTTAGAAAATTCACCTTGTTTGGTGTTCGGCTCTTTTGTGAATCTGAAGAACAATTCTACAATGTGTTTTGTTTCCCTTATACTTTCTTATTTTCAGAATCCTTGTGCTCAAGGCTCACAATATATGGTTTTCTTTCAACACGAAATATAGTTTTTTTGTAATTGATACTATCCAAGCAAGTGGACTCTATCGATAACTCCCACTGGGTGGTAAGTGTAACTTGTAAAATTGCTGTCGGAACGTGCAGGAATTTGCAGAAACAAATTACAGTATAGGTGGGCGTCTACGTGATCTAAAAATTGTGTAGTTAAAAATTAGAACAATGGAAATAGTTCTTATGTTGACTGTTTTAACAGCTACTTTTTCGTCTTTATAAGCTTTTACCGTTTGGAGTATACTGTATTGTTGAGGACCTACCGTCGATAACTTATTCCAATCGCTGAATCCGTTACACACAAACTGTATTTAATCCTCCCTTTGATACGCCCAACTATAGCGTAATCTTACTGACAACTGTATGCGGTCTCAATAGGAGTAACTTGAATGGAATTAGAGATTCGTAACCATAGGTTGGCAACAGCATTTCTTCAGAAACGAGTTGCGTTGATTCCTGAACGGAACGTGTAAATCAGTATACGTTTGTCGAGGTTCTAGATGGGACGATCAAAACACTGTATTTTGTCCAGCGGTTTTCTTAATTAATAATTCGTTGAATCGGAATAGACATAGAAGTAGAATCGATTACCTTGCAGTCTTCCAGCTGATGGAGCGATCTCCAGGTGGCGGTGGCACCACCCATTAGACCTTTAATGACACCACGTCCCCCTCCCTCAAACGCCAATACTAAGGAACCTATTACCGACGTCTCCCCTGATCGATATCGGTCACGTTTCTCCGCCTTCGATTAGCGACACAATGGACGCTCCGAGGATGAAGAGGGATTGATGCGGGGGGGGGGGGGGGGAGACACGTGTAGCCTCAACTTCATTCACGACCCACCTGCCTGATAGCCGATTGTATCTTAAGTCGGAAAACCGAGATAAACTACTCCGGGATCAATGTAATCATTGCTAAAGGAAGAATGGCTTCCACGTATCATCAACTGCGTCCAATGATTTTTCCACATTGCCTTGGCAACGGTCTTTCCGTCTTGAAGTGCTCCTTCTTGATGCAACTAGGTTACCAAAAAGTTTTACAAGAGCGCCGATGCGATATCGCAAGAAAATAGTATCTTTCAGGCGCTTTTTTTTGTTAACCTTTTGCGTAACAAGAAAACAGTATGTCCAACATTCTGTATGAGTTCTTGTAACAGAAAAAATATTTGAAGTGTAACAGTGAAATAACAAATACTCGGATGAATATTTACGTTAACCTTATTTTAAACCCGAAAGTTTGTTTAGTCTCCCCGATGAAGCATACTACAACTGTGTAAAACAGGCAGGATATCCAGAGCCTGTATTAGGGAACCACAGTGTGATATGGAATTGTAACCACACAGCGATTACTTAATGCCTCAAATACACAAAACATCCTTCGTAAGAGTTAAAAATGGAGCACTATGCTACTAATTTTTAAGTCGATCTTATTGTGTAACAATAATACATTATGATGATTTTTTTCTATTCCTAATCACCAGACTGTACAAGAAAGTCCTGGGTTAAATCTGAAACCTTTCCGAAGTGCATATGGAGTGAAGGGATGCGACACTGTTGATCCCCATCTGATGGGGACGTTAAGCCTGGCGGTCCTTTTAGACTCTTTCACCTCTCATGCACAACACAAACAACTTTCTACACCAAACACACGCACTATCGCAGTCATCCACATTCACAACACGCTTACGAACACTGCCTACACGGGGTAAGCCGACGGGAAACCAACCAACTTCATCTTCCCAGCCGGAGGGGTAAACAATCCCCATGGTGACCAACACGGGCAAAGCTTTCATAACAAGAGGAAGTGTGGGATGAGCGACGGCTCATAAATTTTAGTAGTGTAATTCCTCTCCTCAAATGTCACATCTGGGACGCGACTGGATCTCCGCGTACATTACAGAATGCTAGAGCCACGTCATATGGATATAGACTAATTAATATCCGCTAGTGCTCAGCTGCAGTACTATCTACCATCTCCTGTACCACAATCTTCACGTTTCATCCGACTGTAGTGTTACAATCATATATATGCATGTGTACAAGCAGAGTAAAATGTAGATTTAGTTATTGATTAATATTTTATGTATTATAAAATAAATTTATTCATGTCGTAACGGTAATTCGTTTTTTATGCATTATGATTGGCTGATTGTTATTGGGGTGGCGTACAAAAATTTACACAACAAGCCAGTTTTTTTATGCTTGCGGCTTTACGCCTCGTCGACGTCGAGGTTAGTAGAGACGGGAAAGGACTGAGGGCAAGGAACCGGAAGGAATTCGGCCGTGGCCTTTTGAACTAAACATCCCGACATTCGTCTGGAGTGATCTGTGGAAACAATGGAAATCCCAAATCAGGAAACCCGGGCGGGGATTTGAACCGGCGTCCTCCCGAATGCGAGGCCAGAGCGTTACCGCTCACCCACCACGCTCGGTGACAAAACAGTTCCTCCTCTCCGTTAAAAATGTTTTGTATATAACCAGCTTGAACAGGATCATTTCGACTTTAAATAAAGGCAAAACTTTATTCTTCATGGCTCTAAATACTTTTACTATCTCAAAATCAAACGTTAAAGAAAAACTACTTCTTTTTTACACCTCAACACTTTCGTTCAGCATTGCTTTCATTGCTCCTTTTCCACAAATTAATCCTACCTCTGTTTACTATTTTGTCAGTGCACTTTGGTTATGTCTCAGAGTATACTTGATAATTGAGGCTCTACTCACGCCAACTTCCAACGTTCTCATCTCTTTTCTTTCTATCGCTTGTCCGCTGCATGCAGCAACCATGCGGAAACATCGGACAGCGCGAATAACATGGCCGAGTAGTGCTACCAACTCAACTTGATAGAATGAAAACTAATATAAAATTTTATACCAAACAAATAAGAAAGATAACCCTGTTACCTCACAGAACAAATCTACAAGAACGAATTAAGTAATCTCGACAGTCCCTCTGATCTACTTCAGCGATCCTACCAAGGAATCAAACGTCTTTGTGACAATTCTTATAAAACCCAGGGTTGAGAACTTTCACGGCATTTTATGTTAAAAGGTACTGTCTGATTTACCCGCCTGGTACTCGAGGCCACTGAAACACCATTCTGGTGTCAGGCGCTCGAAATTAGGTTGTTAGTTTCCAGACAAGGTTGTGGAAGAAATTTTCATCATTACGTATTTGATCAATAGGGTGGGACTGGTAGTAGCGCACAATTTCTAATTATACATAAAATTCTGTAACCGAGCGTGGTGGTGTAACGGCTAGCGTTCTGGCCTCGCATTCGGGAGGACGGCGGTTCGAATCCCGTCCGGGCATCCAGATTTGGGTTTTTCATGGTTTCCCAAATCACTCCAGTCAAATGCCGGGATGCTTCCTTCAAAAGGCCATGGCCGAATTCCTTCCCATTCCTTGCCCCCCATCCTTTCCCGTCTCTAAAGACCTCGCTGTTAGAGAGACGTTAAGCAGATAAAAAAATTAATAATAATTTTTTTAAAAAATCTGTAGCGAAATTGTAAGTTAAATACCAATCCTCTTCACAATACGGATGGAGTGAGGGTCTGTAATACATGACGGTGATTCGTTTGTCTAACGATGACGTAATACTTGGCTGCTTTTATATGGCCTTCGGAAGAATAGGTCTGAATGGGTCGAGGATGGGATTAAACCTCTCCGTTCTTTCACCTGCTAAAATAACGGTGCTTGGTAAAAAAAAAAAAAAAAAAAAAAAAATCAGCAGCAGTCGATGATATGCTGTTTAGGATTTTAAATAATTACTGTGCAATGACAGTAGTTTAGACGTGAAGAAACATTGTTCGAAGCTAACGAATGTTTTCGATCCAATGCGTTTAGTTGGCTGTGTTAGCCCCTTCTAATACCGCTGTCCCGCAGCACATACGTTACGCCTGTCTGTTCTCTCCGCCCCTTACACTGGCCATAATGTCTCGCGCTACAAGCAGATAACTGCTGCTCTGCTCGACTGTGATCTGCAAACCAGTCCTATCGCCAGCGTGCAACCAAACACCAACTGCTATATTATTATGACAAGTCCCGCACAACACACGCCACTTCATTACACCACTTCCGTCCAAGACTGTGCAATTTTTTTAACAGATCATGAATGGATAGCACGATGGAGATGACGGAAGAAATTTCAAAAGGGACTAGCGAAAAAATTTTCATTAACTTTTCATTTTAATACTTGTCGAAAACAAGATGTCACATAGTTCAACATGTTCACAACAGAAGTAAGCTTCTTCAATAAACGAGACTTTTTCTCATGCTACGTATAAGGGTGAAAAATCTGCGCTACTGACATAAAGTATTACCATTTTGCCTAGTCGACCAGAGAGATCATAAACTCCATTTGTTTCGCTGTTGTTACACGGCTAAATGACTGACACAAGTCCGTTCACCCTTTCTTTTTGACTGACCACGTACCTCCGGCTCAATAGAAAATACTGGAGCATGGTAACATGCCTAAAAAAATCTCCGGTTGAGGTTTCCTCGCTTCTATGCCGAGCTGGTGGACAGCGAACCCAACAACGTAAAACTTTTTAATCTCGAAGAGTGCCCGAAAAATTAGTAGCGACATAAGATAATTTTTAATAGTGACAATGAACCTATATGAGACTCAATGGCCAAACAATGTTATTATATGAAAAGATAAGGACACCGTGGCATTAGAAGATTATTCTTTCTTCCTTTGCCCAGAATCTTTCCAGTCCTGTTATCTTCAAGGCTACCCGATTTGCAGCGGCCTCAGTCATTAGAGCGTTCCTATAAATTTATTCACCATATTATCTGGTGCCCATGATTCCGTTCGAGTTTGTTTGAAGGATTTTATGATTTTTCACGGAACCATAAACATTTCCAGGATACACTGTAGCCTATGTTAGGGATGGGCAAATAAAAAAATACATCGAAAAATATATACAAATAATATCGATATGTATAGAGAAACATATCGATATGTCGATAAATCGGTATTTTTGCCTAAAACCGGTTATTATCTAAAAACATTCCGAAAATACAACAAAATATTCAACAAAATTCGGAAAACTAAAGACACATGTAGAAATTACAAAAACTTTTTATTAATTTTTCATTTTTATAATCACTAAACCAGTATTCATCTGATAAAGACACCAAAATAGCTCTCTGTTTTATATGTCACACCGTCAATTTACTCCTGTTATCTAGTACCGCCTAGTTAACTGCGTAAGCCACTCTTTCGGGGGACACAGAAGAGGCTTGGCTTATCAGATACTTCAGCGTGATCTCGGGAAACACTGGCGTGAAATGTTGGCAATTGACCCACCTGATATCCTGCCAATTAGTGGTTCGTCGGGATACTTCTTACGCTCATTAGGAACAGAGCTAGAGCTTGGAATCTATTGCATAATAGAAGTGCTAAGGGATAATAGTTTCTCATATACGGACCAAATTGAAGTTTTATCGGGGATATATTGTGCTGCTGGTGCAGATCTTCTGGAAAACGTTGTCCTCGTCGCTTAATGTTCTAAGGTACTATCATTACTTACGGTACTTTAGGTATACCATTTGACACTCGAATTGGAGAAATAAACTGAACATGCTCGAAACGTGGGTCCAATAGTGTCGCTTAAATTTTAGCTATAAGTGCAGAAAGTTTGAGAAATCGTTCTAACATATCAAAGCAGGAGCTCTGTCAACTGCTCACGATTTGTTTCAAAGTAAACGCCTCCCTTTTTTTTTTTAAGATGCTTTTCATTCTGCTCTTAATAGATCCATGTCTTTGACAGACTACTTAAAATGAGTCAAAACGCTTTTAATGTGATCGGCAACTGCTCAAAATGAATTGTTACTACTCAATATTTCTTTGACAATTAAGTTCAAACGGTGCGCCATACTGGGAATCCAGTAATCATCTCCTAAGAACGATCACCATTAACCAAAATATATGCAACGTATGAAATTGGATACTGAATTGCCTTCATAAAAAAAAATATCTAATTGGTGCTTAAAATTGATACTCCGAAAAATATTGATTTTTGATAAATCTAGAGTAAAAATACTGACGATAAATAACGATTAATATTAAATATCGATATATTTTTCGCAAGCCTAGCCTATGTTTCTCCCTGCCAACTCAGCAACCTCCCCCCCCCCCCAGTGAATCTCCAGCCAAATTGGTTCACACAATAAATATGTTGCACATAAATTATTTATATTTTCTGATAGCCGAAAAAGCTAAACAAATACGTAATATTATAGAACATTCTAGTTCTTTCAAGAACATTTTAGTACATTCTAGAAGATTCCAGAGATTTTTTTAGAAAACTTTCGTCCAAATATGAAAATGCCCTACGTTTCAACCACCATATCTCCCACAACCTCACAGTTACCAAAATGCAACCACCATAGCGCACGATGGAAGACTCGAGGTTTTACCACACACACAAACTCCAGTGGTCTGCCTAATTAGTTATGAGAAAATTTTATTTCACTAAAAGTGTCAACATTTTCGAGATAATGATTTTTTTTTTAAACATATGACTTTGTTCAGTTTATTCCATGTCATTTCTACAAATTAAGACTTTTTGAACCAACAATCTTCTTTTTAAACGTTAAAAAAATCTTGTGTATACAAATTTATTCAAACAGCTGATTTTGACAGTCTGTTGTGTAAAAAAAAAAATGTACTAAGCGGATCGTGCCAATTATATTTTTTAAAAAAGTTCGTTATTGCCAGTTTTAAAATGGTATTATTGTTTAACATTCCTTTTAAAATTATGTTACTTCTAAAGCATGAAGGTTTGTATTTTGGACTTCATTAAAATAAAAGTCTGTCAAATTGAAGTTACTGCTTAGTACATATTTTTTTACACCACAGGCTGTCAAGTCAGCTGTTTTAATAAATTTGTATACGCTTTTTACAAAGATTTTTTAAAGTTTAATTTAACTTCTTTATTTAAAAAAATAATAATAATTAAAAAAAGATCATTGTTTTAGGTCACTCAAACATCCTTAAGTAACTAATAAAAAAATAACAGGGCTAAAAAAGTCTTAATTTGTAGAAATGACATGGAATAAACTGAACAAAGTTACACGTTTCGAAAAAATGAAAAAATCCATATCTCGAAAATGGTGCGACTTTTACTAAAATAAAATTTTGTCACGAAGTAGTATCTGCGGTTGTGGTTGCAGGATTATCCTTTCATTCCTGGACAGAATGTATACAGATTTCTGAAAGATCAAAAGGAAGACACACTAACCGTTTTACGAATTTTAATTTTAAATATAGTGAAATTTTTTTGTGAAAAAAATTGTATTTATAATTTAACGATAGAAGAATTTGTTTATAAAAAATGGAGGTTTGTGACGTCCCTGGCTAGTCCACGATATCTGTATCTCTCTACCGTAAAGGAAGGGGGTTTGGTAAAAGGAACGGGAAGGAGTTCAGCCATAGCCTTTCATCCCAACATTCGCAAGGAGTGATTTCGGGAATGGAGCAGGATGCTACTTGGTTTTCTTTATAAACTAGGTTATAAAGACGTTGACTGCAATAAGCAACTTTCATTTCGTTGACCGCGATTCCATGTGTTTGGTTGAAAGGGATTCACAAAACAGCGCACTCGGATAATTATTCAGTAATTTAACTCACCACATAATGTTAAAACCAGCGATTTTTCTCAACCTTGGAGTATTTGGGGTAAGTACTTGAAAATAATAAAATATATTCTTTTGTTAATAGCTGATATTTTGTTTCTGTCTTATATCGTTTCCGTCGTGGTATCGCCAGGAAAAAATAAATATTGTTTACTTGTGGATTACAATTGCTAAAATACGGTTCTTATTTAATTTAGATTATACTTTCGGGAAATGCCATGCAACGAAACTAATTTGATTTTTATCTCAATAGTGGAAAATTCATTTTATTGCTAACATACAATTACCATATCAAATTAAAGAAGAAATATTTAAATAAATTTTGTAATTTATTCAATTACTTTAACATTTAATAATAATCTGTTTCTTTCTATTAAAGAAACATGCCGTTATCATTCACGTATTATAATTTATCCTAAGGTTGTTGTAACAACACGAAGAGAATCAACCACTAAATGGCGTTCAACAGATAGACTTAAATCAGATACTTTCTCATCCTTTGAATTTACATTAAAGATTAAATGTTTATTCCTTCGCTTAATGTTATCCTATTGTTCTCAACAACAAACTGTATACAAACTACCTCTCTCCGGCCAAATAAACTTCAAAATAAGTCCCTGACTGTAGTATTACTAACACGCGTGTTATCGATCAGTTGTATCAGTTGTCTCTTGTTCTTGACACCAGTAACACGGGGATCAGTGACGAGCTTTGTGCGTCACTATTCAGACACGTGTTGTGTGAACACTGTTACCAAACAGTTCATTGTTTAGGGGACAACGTACCTAACTAAAGGGGCAGTTAATGGGTGGTACTGCCACAAGAGTATCACCTTGTTTTCTCTGACAATAGTCACCAAATTGGAAGTAAGTTAATTCTTTTTCCTTAGGAGAACTTCCGAGCATAGATCGCACAGACAGATCACACGATGTCATACTGTTTACGAATTCTATATTTCAAAACAGAGACTTTTTAAACTGTTTACCTGTCAAAATAGCTGGATCCAGGACAGATAGTGGCACTGCATTCTTCCATGCTGTAACGTTTATCTCTGTCTGTTTCATCAAATGTGATACAGGCCCAGTAAACGAGAGCAATATATTTATAATCTTTTTACCTTTCTTGCAATGATACTTGATTGTATTGCGTTGAAAAAGAGAGATGAAAGAAAACACTGCTGCCGACTCTATAAAACATTTTATGCCAAATCTAAGTTTTGAAAAAGATAAAAATTTGCTAAAGTTATCGCAAAATGCTAAAAAAAAAATCCAATAAAATTAAATGGCACATTAACATGCCTACTAGAAAAATCTCTGCCATTAACTGGTCTACCAAGAACATCATTACTATTTAACATTCCGTCAAAATGAAGTCCTATCAAAAAAAAACAACTATACTGATAAACAATTCTACCAAATGTTATTTCTGCCTAATAACATTGCTACTGTTTACGAAACCCAATACCACCTCTGCCATAAACATCTCTACGACGATATTCTCTACCAAACGCATTATCTACCATAAATATGTCTGTCACTTTTACTCTCTACCAATCACAAGCCTACCAAAAATCTTAATTAGAATCGTAAACCTACCAAAATACAACTTTAACGGAATAATTATATACCCCAAACATCTTGACCAAAAAGAAAAAAAATCCCATCTTGAGATTATTTTTTTCTAATCGAAAAACAGCTCTACCAGAGTTTAACCCTATCAGAGAAAGGAAACTTGTATACACGAAACTAACAGAAAATATTAATCAACTTGCATATGTAAGACACATATCGTCATTTGTAAATTTTATCTTAAAAATTATCTGAAACAAAACTTAAATATACATTTTAGTTAAAAATAAGAATAAATAATACTTGTTTAATGTTTTGTAACAATTGAATTATTTAAATTCGATAGAAAAATTCTTTGTTAAATCCCTTTGTGGAGATGCTTGCTTTACACTTGTAAAATATACAAAACAATCAACTTAAAAATTACAATAATTAATAACAATTCGTTGTTAAAGATTATTATAATAAATAAATGAACAACACAAAATTTTATTACTCCAAGAAAATCGTTGACTTATCAAGAAAAAATTCTAAAATGTATGTTATATGCTAAATTGAAGTTTTTAATGCTGTCTCACTTAAAAATATGTTAAATTTAGCCATAAAAATGGTAAATTGGCAGCACTGAAAGACTGACATAGTGAAATCCAGTACCTGAGTAATTGGGCCAAATATTTCGTATGACAACAAGAAGGCGCTATGTTTTACGACCTCATTCTCTGGATGAATCATCCTGAATAGTGTCACATGCCATCAGCCCGTAAGCAATATCGAAAGTTTGGAGTTTGACTCTCTGATACACAGTATGGCGATTACGAATCTTGCAACACTACCTTTCTTACCCCGTTGGCCATGCGAATGGAGGAAGCTTATGAACCTTCGCAACTAGAAAATTTGAGTTTCGTGTCGAGCACTAGTCTCCGATCTCAACCATGGGTCAAGTTGGATATTAGTGTAGAGAAGAAAATTATATACTCCGGTAATACTTAGATGCTTGTAAATACGGAGAAGTAATCTCCATCACGTTTATGGCTAAAATCTTCTAATGGATTTTATTTAATTTGATTAATTATAACGTATTAATTAGTTGATTATTACTTTTTTAACAGTCTTAGATTCTTTTGTGTCCTGCTGTCAGATCGGATTAGCACTCCGGTTTAGGATATTGTGAGGAGTAAGTAAATTCACTGTTTATGAGTGTTTCCCGGGAAACAAAACCGAATAATACTATTACTTATACACAATATTTCGGCGACATAAAATTCAGTCACCATCTTCATGTCTAGTCGTAAGACTTGAAGTTTGCCTAGAGCACGTTGTTTACTAACTGGCATGGCAACGACAGACGCTGTTCCGTTGCCTAGCAGCATCTCAGACTTCATTAGACGCCCGCGGAGCACAAAACACAGAGCGTTGCTGACAAGCAGCCTCAATAACAGGTATTCATGCATCACTTAGTTGGAAAACACAATCCCAGTTAACCAGATTAGAAGCGAGGCGAATTTCAAACGCTTCTGTAATGACGCTGTCCCAGAAGTCAGTCGCATGTGCTAGCACCTCGCATCTGATATGGTTAACCGGGATTGTGTTTTCCAACTAAGTGATGCGTGGATACCTGTTATTAAGGCTGATCGACAGCAACGCTCTGCTTGTGTGTGTGTGTGTGTGTGTGTGTGTGTGTGTGTTCCGCTGGCGTCTAATGAAGTCTGATATTCTGCTACAACGTCTGTTGTTTTTAAACAACGTGCTCTAGGCAAACTTCAAGTCTTACGACTACACTTGAAGATGGTGACGGAGTTTTTGTCGCCGAAATATTGCGTATAAATAATAGTATTACTTTTTTTGTTTCCCGAGAAACATACATAGATATACAACGCTGAGAAAAACTGCGTTCATTTATAAATTCACTGTTATTAGACAAATAAAAAGTCACGAATGCTTGTATTAAACAACGCTGTCACAAGTTGGTATATTCCTCTCATATCGAAACCGAATGATACTAATCAAAAGTACATTCACTTCTTTTCAGAAAATTGCAGGTTCTTAGCTAAGTGGAAAATAGTAACAAGTGCTAAAACCAGGAACGTACACCATCTCTCATAAACATTCATGTGTTTGTTATAAAATCACCATCATCTTATACGGACAACAGGAATACGACTACGATGTAGAACGAAAATGACTGTGTGGCAGGTAGTGCATTACATTTACGGTATGGTCTGGACTTAATGGATGCTGTAGCCTAATTTGAAAGTTTGAAGTTCACGAGATTTTCAGCTCAACGGTATTACGCGAAAGAGCATTCGTGTGGGTGTTGAAAGTGGTAACGAGATAATGAATGTACGTACGCTTGCTCCTGAAATTAAATCTCTGAGCATTATGGGCTTAACACACAACAGCAAAGAAATAAATAATTAAAATAAGAATACTAACACTTAACAATAAAATGTAATTACATATTTAATGAGTTTACTAAACACATCCAACAACATCTAATTTTTAAAAAATATTGCTTACAATCTCGAACTTTAACGATACATACACGTGTTTGTGTGCTATCGCTTTGTAATGGTGCCTTTACTAACAATTTTTGATCAATGTAGGGATTGTGGACAGAAAAGGTATCGGTACTTATTGTGCCCATAACATCCTACAATCGTTTTGCTCTCACTCAAGGATCAAATCGGCTTGGACACATGAATCGAATGCGTAATTCGGGATTGACTAAGCAAGTACTTGATTACACAGCTTAAGGCACTTGAAAGATGCAACCATTCAGTATCTGAAACCACGGAGCGAGAGGTTGAAGGTAAATTCGTATGATGTTGAAAAATGTATTTAATGGTTTTTAGCAAACCAGTGAGGCAGAAATATCAAAAACGAATGTAACTGAATTTTTATCTCACGGCGATGACATTACGCAGGTCTATAATAACAACGCCGTCACAAGTTGATTTTCGCCAAATAGCACCATTCTTTTTACAAACGACTATAGAATTGTGTGCTTGCCATTCCTGTAATTATTGAAAGGGAAAAGCTTTCTAATATTTCTTGTAAAGTACAAAAAAGGAAGAAAAACAATTGCTTCTAATGGCAGTTCGGCAGTTGTTCTTTACTTCCACGAAGGTAACTTCGGTTTCAGATCCAGAAAATTAGTGAATATTATGTATTGTTGTGCTTTCTATACTCCATGCTGCGCTAAAACACTGTAGACAGGATGTTTGTGATTGACTGATTGGTTGAAATTGTCCAATACCATTTAATTGGCTGGAAGGGATAAACTGCAACGAACTTTAGACACGGGTAAGGATTGGAGGAAAGGAACAGGAATGAATCTGGCAATAGCCTTTTGAAGAACTCATCCGCTATTTGCGTGGAGTGATTTTGCGAAATCTGCAAAACCTAAGTCATGCTGGCTAGTCCGTGGATCGAACCCGATCCTCCCGAATACCAGGCAAGAAAGTTAACCAATCCCCCAACAGGCTTATTTCGATAAAGTGCTTGGAGACGTCGGAAGTCCTTCATAGCCTAATTTGCTGCCATATCAAAGTGTATCACACAGGATATTACTAAAATCTTCAAATACAAAAACGTTTACAAATCTGAAAGATTTTAAGAAATTGTGAGCTCTCCTGGCATTGTCGCCAAATGTGAGCTATTCTTACATTGGTCACCAAATGTAAGCTGTCAATTATCCTGGAAAAGATCAGCCAATTGTGAACTCACGAATCCGTTAGTGGATGCCAGCGTGTTGTTTAGATGAGAACGGCCCAATTATCCCCTCTCAACACATGCAAGCCGTTAGCTCAGATAGTTTTCATTACGATTTTGTGGCATATAACAGCTAAACAAATTGAGAGGTGTTTATGATAACATCTGGAAATGAAAAACTCACTGTTCTGGTGTAAATACTAGTTCCTTGAAACAACTTTTAAAACACGTATGTTACATTCAGACAAGTTTCAAGTACATTATACATGCTATTTCAGCTTGTGTACAAGGAGCAGGAATTCGCGTCACACAACATTCTCTAAGCAGCGCTCCACACACATTGCCCCGTGCCCTGCCATGCTACAACGCAGGCGCGGCCCCCCAGGTATGCTGGCCAACTTCAGAAATTGTTACTTAATAAAAACAACACTATGCTATTCCGTTTACTAAACAGGCTAGAGTCTGTGGAACTCCAACAATATTACAGATCAAGTTACAAACATCAATACAATTATTCAGGATTCTTAAATTAATAAATGTTAAGTAATTCGTTATTAATAATAATAGTAAATCTATATAAATAATAATGAAATACTGTTCGTTGATAACCGCGCCACTTGAGAGTGGCTGGAACGAGTTGGCTAATTTTTTTAAGTGTTCGTAGTAGTCCGAATAAGGTTTTTTAAAAAAGAAAAATTGGAAAAGTTGCGCGGAAAATTGTAAAATTTGGTAAAACTGAAAGTAATTTTTCTGTGGGCCGATTTGGTTATTTTTTTTAAAAAAATGTTCGTATTAGTCCGAATAAGGTTTTTAGAGAAAGAAAAATTGGATAAGTTACCCGGAAAATTCGCGAAAAACTGTAATTACGCTTTTCTATGTATCGATTTGGCTATTTTTTTTTATTTTTTTTTAATGTTCATAATAGTCGGAATAAGAAAAATTGTAAAAATATCCAGGAAAATATGAAAATTCAGGAAAACTGAAAATGCTTTAACGTACCGATCAGTTATTTCTTTTTAAACGTTCGTAATAGTCCGCATAATATTTTTAGACAAAGAATTAAGTTGGAATTTTCTGACGAACTAACGATTCAAACGATGGTTTTTAATTCCTTATGCTCCCGAGATAGAAATATCTCAATTGAATATTTCCTATTTCAAAAAAAAAAAAAAAAAAAAAAAAAAAGCGCTTGCTGATCTACAAAAACGCATTCGAGCCTAAATTAAAATAAAATTACTTTTGCTTTTATTTTTGTGTTGCTTCAAGACCTGTCCAGCAAATGTAGTTATTTTACTTCTATTCCATATATATATATGGAGGACATGCCCTTGATAATATCAAACACGGTATTACCTCAATTAGGCCTGACTGCGCCCTATCGTCTGATGCACGACGCATTTAATCAAGAGTTGAAACGCGAAAAACAATATGTGTATATTGTGAGAATCAGTTCGAACGAACGTTCCGCTGTTGAATCGGCAGCAAGAATATTTGTGCGACACTCTCATGGAAGTTCTGAACTATGGAACTAGAGGGATTTTCTTCTCTGATGCTCCCTGTGGAACTCAAAAAGTTCTTTGATCTCGTTGATTATGGAAACGATTCGCTTGCAGAATGAAATTTCACTTGCTACATCAGGAATTACAGCTTCTTTGTTGAAAAGCGATCAAACAATTCATTCAACTTTCACGTTGCCGTTGAATATGTAAATCAATGAAACACTGACGTAAAACTTTTCGAAGAACTATGCGATGTCCAAAGTTTTTTTATGTAGCAATGCAAATTGATCGTTTGGGATGAATGTACTATGGCACATAAGTCTTTGGAAACATTAGAGCGAAGAATTTAAGATTGCGGAACAATCAATACCGGTTTAGTGGTACGATGATCGAAATCAAAACATAATTAAGACATCTTGAGATTCATTGTGATTTCAAATTTAATGGAAGAAAATAGATCATTTGTTAAACATGAAATTCTTACTTCATTCAATTGGACTTAAATTTTACAACAAAACAGCAAATTCCAGTTCGATCACATTTCAGCGGTGTACTGGCGATAGAATTCATCTCAAATATAAAATTTCCCATTACTTCCGAATTTACTCCTCCTCAAATTGAATATCCATGGACACAATCTATATAATAAAATGAATCGCCAAATTTGTTGCTAAACGCAAAACTTGAAAACGGCTCGACCAATTCGGCCGATTCGTTTTTATATTTTCGTTAAGGCACAAGGAAGGTTCTTATGGAGAGAAAAAACGTAACAATTGGAAGGAAAATAGTAATAACAACACTTTTCTTTTTCCTCAATCAAAACAAAACAAAGGCGCGTTAGGATTATCTTTGGTATGCCTTCAAGTTGATTAGGCTCTATGAATATTAATCTGTACCTGCGTGTGATCAGCGAAAATAATATCACTGGCGTACGTGTTATCATTATTTCCTCCGTGCGTGGCATTTTCTTGGTTACTTTTAAATTTTCGCTTCTCTCGAAAACAAATTGTGAGTTTATTTGTTCAGTGTGTTTACATTTAGACCCATGCCGCCTATAAGACGCGGGTGCAGCAATTTGGGCCGAAGAACTCCAAACGCTACAAACCAAGCTAATTTTCAATCTAATTGGACTACACAGCAACGTGAAGAGCGAAATGAAATGCTAAGGATTAGGATATTACAATCACGTGCAATGCGTCGTTTTCAAGCTGGTTTTAGTTACGATGTTTCAATTGACTACAGTTCCTACCAATGCGTTGCTATTGGATCTATTAACTCAGTTTGCCCACATTGTAAGGCGTTGAAATACAAAAATGAAGCAGATGGATTGTGTTGCGCAAATGGCAAAGTGAAATTAGAGCCATTGGTTCCGCCACCGGAGCCATTGTATTCATTGATTTCAGGAACTGGAAAGGTTCTTATGGAGAGGAAAAGACGTAAAAATTGCAAAGAAAATAGTAAAAACAACACTTTTCCTCCCCCATACAAACCAGGCAATCAAAACAAAACAAAGGCGCGTTACGATTATCTTTGGAATTGCAAAATGATCGATCTGGAGAAATATTTTCAAAACAACCCATTGAAATTGGTAATGGCAAAATCCCTGTATACGTTTTGACTCGCTGCATTATATTTCCTGTCAATTTTTGCCAGTTTACTGAATAAAAAACCGAGCTCATACAAAAGGTGTTCCCAAATGTCACTCAGAATTACAGAGATAATTTTTGGTTGAGTGAATGAGCTATATTTGCTGCTAAAAACACGGATGAAAATTAAATAAATTTCCAAATTCAAAATGAAATTGCCGGAGAATTAATAACTGCGCAACTAACCCAGATGATGTCGTCAACTATCCATGAGAATGTTTGAACTCACTGGATTTGCCATGATTGCCGCCTCATAATCTTCAATTAAAAGTAGGATCGGTTGTCATAATGTTGCCAAATATCAACCAACCGCGTCTTTGTAATGGCACAGGGCTAGCAGTGAAAAAATTACTGAACAATGTGATCGAAGCAACCATTCTAAAGGGAAAATATATGGGAGAAGATGTGTTGATACCTCGCATCCCAATGGTAACAAATGACGTACCATTTGAATTTAAAAGACTGCAATTTCCAGTGCGGCTTGCTTTCGCTATGACCATAAATAAATCCCAGCGTCAGTCATTCAGTATTTGCGGTGTTAATCTTGAATAACCATGCTTCTCCATGGACAGTTGTATGTTGCCTGCTTCCACGTTGGAAAACCGTTAGCTTTATTTGTTTACGCGCCAGGTAATCAAACAAAAAATACCGTGTTCCATAAAGCATTACAATAGAAATATCATTACATTATTACTAACGTCTAGCAGTGTACGAAATAGAAAACTTAATTTTATAAGTAATCGTTGTTTATTATTGAGACATTAAATCAATAAATAAAGTGATCACTCTGAAATACGTTTAAATTATTTATTTTTTCTATTGGACTATGACAGGCCAATAGCTTTTGACAGAAAGAAGTCTGTCGGGGCAGCTAGTCTTTAATAAATACAATGAACACTCAGAAATACATTTTTTCTCATTATTACTTTTTTATGCATTTTCAATAGTTTTTCATAAAACGTCTGTCGGGTCAGCTAGTTAATAATAAAAATGATTGTGGGATTAGTGATAATGTTACAAAATCAATCACATTTTGTATTCCCTACCGCAGTTCTTTTAAGTGCTGCCTTTTCTCTGTTAGTTAAATTGAGAGAATAGTTAACTTCGTAAGATTTCTTAGGCTAGTGGGTAAAAGTGAACAGGGATCTCATACTGCTAGTACACATACCTCCACCACAACCTTTCCTCGTCCATTTTGTCTGCATATTGCAATCATGAATAGTATTTAAATAACGCAATATACAGTACTAGCGGAGGACGGAATACAGAAACCCAACAGCAGGACTGAAAAATTAAATCACTCTCTCTGATACTGCATTCGCCTAATACCATTGCCCGAAGCATTTCGGGAATGTCTCATCGGGAATGGGGTTCTTTTCGATGGTCGCGTCCCTCGGTATTTCATATCGAATTCCTGTCAGTGGCATTTTAATCTTGCTCAAGAGGCAAATATTACATCGACAGGTTATACCGGGAGAGTAGAGGCCCGTGTAGCGAAGAAGCTTAATTCCAACACACACAAGTGAAAATACGCAGAACGTTCATTCCACCCACCAAATAAGTCTCGAGTAATGCTTTATTTGAGCTGCGAAAGCAAGTTTCTCATGTGTACTAACTTACTGCTGCCCTTCTCACAGCAGGAGTCCACGATTCATACATTGCGCAGCCCAACATAAATCGTAGGAACTCAGTTAAACTGAGTAAATTTTTGTCAGGATTCTCACCATGGGCAAATTGTGTGATCTGGCAAAATATTTGGGTATGTAAGTGATCTACTGAATACTAGGCCTTGCATTTCGATTCTTAAACATGACGTAAATAGCTCGGATATTCCACAATTTCTCACCGTTTGTCAACCCGAGGACCAGCAGATTCACAAAAATAATGCTGCGCACCACTAACTTTGGTAGGCGTAAATTTTTTATCCATTTACGTTACGATTAATGTACATAAATCAGATATTCTATAGATTATCTAGGTACTGTGCAGATTAACTGGGGTGAGCCTCTAAAGTGCAAAAATTGTTTCATTTCTCAAATATTCTCACTTTACATAGCTAATCTGCAAATTACCTCGATCATCTGCACATTACCTTCTAGAAACTCGTTAAAGTGAAAATAAGTTCTTTGATAGAACAACAACAACTTTCATGTACTCTTAAATTAACACAATGTTAATGCAGTGTGAACCATAGTGAAACGTAACCATCGCAATTCCCCTGTCGTATCTATCGATATTACTGTGGTCCATGCTGCATTACAACCTAAACGCAAAAGGTTATTGACGAAATCATATTTTATAAATATTTCCTTATAGTTTAGGTCGTAATGCAGCCAGGACCAAAGTGAAACGTAACCACAGCACACGATATTGCGGTTTCCCAATTTTCATATAGTTTCTATCGCTATTACTGAGGTCCATGTTGCATTACAACCTAAACGCAAACGGTCGTTGACGAAATCATGTTTTATAAATATTTTATTTCGTGTTCATGATTTTAATAGCAATTTCAGCCACGCGAAGAAATACAGGAGAACGGAATGAAATGCTAATCAATGGATATGGGATTAACCTACTGAAGAATAGTTTCTACGGCTTTTCTTATTAAATCGAGGGCATTTCCGAACCAATTTTATTACTCACTAAACGATTAGGATATGTAGAGATAATTCCTTGGAGGTGCAGGGTAAGGTGAGGAGGGATTAGTAGGGAAAGGAAATGAGAGAAACAAACTTTTAAACTGTAACCATACGGAAACCGTTAATGTGCACATTATCCGGGTAAAGTGCGAAAAACTTCCGATTCCGCAATTTAGCAGAGCAAATCAGTTAATCTGCTGTTTAGTTAGGCAATGAGCACATTAACGGCTTTCGGACTTTAGCTGTAACATATATATTACTAACAGCTGAGACGATGGTTACGTTTCACTTTGGTCCAGGCTGCATTACAACCTAAACGCTAATGGAATATTTATAAAATATGATTTCTTCAATAACCATTTGCGTTTAGCTTGTAATGCTGCCTGGACCACAGTAATATTGATATATACAATAAGTAAATTGCGTTTTACTATTATAACATATTAAAGGATATTTCGAATTCCTACGGAAACTCAGTTATGAAATTGAAAGTGAACTATTTAAAGTTAATTACGTATTGGCTGTTAATGTTTAATAAGCAAATTCATAATTATTCCGACTGTAAATGTATTAAATGAATAGACTATTGTGCGAAAAATGCAGTCCTTTCCTTATATTCTTCAAATGCCAGATTTTTTACCCTGTATTTGGAATATTTATGGTTTTTAAATAGTTGTGCATATAGCTTCCCACAAGTGGTCTACAGGCCACAAATTGAGAAACACTGGTACAGACGATGCTTCGATTCGTTACATCATTTTTAGTTAGTCCCATAGTTATAGAAGAGTAGTCTTCTACATTTACCCTCGTATCGGACGTCTGATGGGGATACCATTAAATTGTCCATTACTCGAAGGAATAATAATTAAAGGTGAAACTGCAACACAAAGAAACAGAAGATTGGCGACTAAAATTAAAAAGTTATATAAATAACTTATAGAATTATAGAGTTATAAACTAATAGAGAAAACAAACAAACACGCTTTTGTTGCAATGTGAATTAAAAAGTTGAAAATGAAATTATATCAAAAAAAACCCAAAGAAACATACTTTTGTAGCGATTTCGACCAAATAGTTAAAAACGACCTTCAGAAATAAGGATTTTCTACAACAAAGATAGAATGTCTCCCTATTCAGTATACCTCATATTTTTTTATAAATGTAAATAAAAATAAAATCATTGACCAAAAAATTAATGTAAAAGGTGCAGTGCTTGAAATCGACTGTCTTAAATTTTTACCGCAAACTATTCATAAACGTAGTCATTCTCAAAAGTAAGTAGAGAGCCTTTTTATTAAATTTAATTTTTTGGCCCATGAGTTTATTGTTATTTTAAGCTTATTCAAAAAATTATGTTATACTGAACTGTGGACATCTTATCGCAATTGAACAAAATCTTTTATTTAAAGGTTATTTTTAACTTTTTATTTCGCATTTCCACCACCAAAACCTGTTTTTTAGGTTTTTTAAAAACTATAATTTTATGTTTAAAAAAGAGGATGGGTTTAATAGCTTTACATTCGCATCCGGAAATTCCATGTAAGCCAGCAGGCATCAAAGGATTCTCTGTGAGGCGCTTATTTACCCAGCACATATTTGCATACGAACTCGCAGTATAGGGACCAAGCGGAAATGAGGGATTGCAGCTAACGACCAGAACGGTTTAAAGAAAAAGTTTAGTCCAGCAACTGCTGGCGGTATAAAGCGCGATCAGCTAGTACTCTAAATGACCAACAGGAATGCACTATTTGCACTTCCAGCAACTACATGCATTGTTAAAGCGACTTCATAGATACAGCCTTTTTCAGATAAATATGGTAACCAGGAAATAGTCACTGTTCTATTTTCGTTGAGTGGTTTTCGTTACGAGTTGTTCATTTTCAGATATTAGCATCTTTGGTCGACATCCATGTTCCGCCGTCCACCTCACTGCCGTGGTGACACATACTTTGCACAATTAATATACAAACACCATGGTATAGTAAAATCAAATATCTAGAAGGCAGTAGCATTTCGCAAGAAACGTATAAATGTGTGAGCACGAAAATTTGTACGCTCATGAGGCATGTGAAAGTTTTTCTGGAGTAATTATGGCCACACTAAATGAGTTAACAGGCTTTGAACGCCGAATGCTAGTCGTCGCAAGATTCATGGTTGTTCCATTTCGGAAATTGTTCGTGGATTCAACATTCCTCGATTCACAGTGTCAAAGTGTGCCGTCAATAGTAATTTCCGGCATTATCTCCCGCCATTGACAATGCAGTGACCGACCACGAATAATTAGTGACGGTGGAAACGAAGAGTGTGCCAGAATAGACTTGCGCATAATAGTTCGCGACTGGGAGCGCTCAGTTTAGTTCGCAGCTCCCTCGCGAACTAGATCGCTCTTATGGTTCGTTAGTTCGCGTCTCGAATTCAGAGGAACAGATTGTTCGCTCACCTTCCTACCGCTACTGCACGCGCTATTTTGTTTGTTATGACAGTTTTATTAGGACATTACTTAATCATTTTTTGTCTTTTCTAAAGGGAAATTAATATAACCTTCTTAACAAAAACTGTTACTTAACAATAGCCCTTTCTAATGACATTAGCATGATCAGTGGCAGCCGATAAACCAAAGTGCTCAATGTCCTTTGCACACATGGATAAATAGGGCATTCAACTGTTCTGTTTTTACATACATTAGTAGAATATTAATTTTTAAATGGATTTATTTATTTATTATTAATAATAATACTATTATTTTGCAACACAGACTCTAATAATAAACAAATTCCTCCCTTTGTAAAATCTGTGAAGGCACATCACATTAATTTTTTGAATGATGTGATGTGCGTTTACCCTAAACGCCACTTCAGAAATATTATGTAATGTCAAAATGACAAAGTCAATCAAATGTTTGCTCGTGCATTTGTCTTTGCTTGATTTTTGTTTTGTTAATTATTTTCACTTGGAATGTGTTCTTTCTTTTGATATTTAATTCAATTAAACTAGTTATGGAAAGTGGTAGCAATAACGAAAGTGCGTCAATTTCCAGTGAATTGGAAGTCATTGAGCAATTATTTTATTAGTGGAGGGGAGAATTATCCAACAACATTCAAAATATTTTGACGACGAATGAAACTGATGAAGACACAAAAGTTAAAATTTTGAATTTCGTGAGCCATTTTTTTACATTACTTTCACAAAGCTGTTAAAAACTGGAAGGCAATAACATCCGAGGTAAGTATTATATTATGTCAGCTTTAAAATTAGCTAGAAAAATGTTAAATAAACTGTTTCTTTGGTTAAGAAAACAAGAAAAAGTCCTTAGAAACCAAATTCTCCACAGAAAGTGAAATATTAAAAATAATTTTCTAGTATTGGTTGATAAATGTCTGGAGTATCTTAATAAATGGTTAGATTTTAATGAAAGCAATTGGCTATACAAAATCAAAGATTAAATTTAAAACACGAGGTTTAATTTGATGACTGTGAAACAATATTTGAAGTTATAATTTTACGACAAAAAATGAGTATCAAAGTGAACGAAATTTACTCTGAAATAACAATATTACACGAAATCTAGGTAAATGTAAGAGAAGTAATTCATTAATAAAAATGAGCTTTTGATATATATTAATTTAACAACTGAATGCGATAAAGCATATGACAATTTTACTGTAGACAAAAAATTGTTTAAAGATGCAAGAAGTGCAAAAATATAGCTTAAAAAATAAATAGTAAAAAATACCTTTTGTCCTTTTTTACTCTTTCGTAAAGTATTATATTTTTGAAGTGTACTATATTTTTATAGCTTATTCTAAAAAATACTATAATCAACCGAAAAATGTTGGTAACCCTAACAGCGCACGGTGATGAACTAATCAGTAGGCTTACACATGATAGTTCGGGACCGGGAACACTCAGTTCAGTTCGCGACCTGGAGCGCTCAGTTTATTTGCAGCTCCTTAGCGAACTAGGTCGCTCCCCTCTCGGATTCCAGAAAGACAGATCGTTCGCTCCCATTGCTACCGCTACTGCATGCCTCTTTTGTTTGTTATGGCAGTTGTGGTTATCAATGGTTGTCTTTTAATTTTAATGGGATCAAAGCGTGTTTTGTTTCAGTTTGTGACTTCTGCAATAATTAATAATGCTGAACAGTTTTTTTTTCTCTTTATATAACCTAAAAAAAAAGTCGTCTATTATATTTTATAACTTATTCTAAAAATATAATATAATCAACCGAAAAAATGTTGGTAACACTAACAGCGCATGGTGATGAACTATCTACTAGACTTGCACATGATAGTTCGGGACCGGGAGCACTCAGTTAGTTCGCAGCTACTTAGAGAACTAGGTCGCTCCCCTCTCGGATTCCAGGAAGACAGATCGTTCGCTCGCTTTGCTACCGCCACTGCATGCAATCTTTTGTTTGTTATGGTAGTTGTGGTTATCGATGGTTGTCTTTTAATTGATTATGGTATCAAAGCGTGTTTTGTTTTCACATTCCTCGTTAAATTTCCGTTGGTAACTTCTGCAATAATTATTAATGTTGAACATTTTTTTTTTATATCTGTGTCTTCAGTGACATGTGTCCACAGTGTTTCCTTTTAGATGACATAGTAATAAAAAACTTAAACAAAAGTCGGTCTTCGGAAAAGAATCGAACGAACTAAGGAGCGAGAGATCTGGGAGAGCGAGAGTTCACGTAGTTCGGCTGTCGGAACGCTCTTCTGAACTAGTTCGTTCGCGAACTACACAAGACTAGTCCAGATATTGACAGGCAGTCAACACTGCGTCAGAGAACATCAACACTCCATGTCGGAGATACAACAGACGTGTCTGTGGGGACAGTGCAGTGAAATTTAATGTTGATGTGATTTAGCAGCAGAAGATTGACGCGAATGCTTCTGCTAACAAAACGCCATCGGCTGCAGCGCTTCTACTTGGCTCGTGAACATGACGATTGGAACCTAGATGACTTAAAAAGATGGCGTGGTCAGATGAGTCACGATTCCAATTGGTATAAAGAGCTGGTGGTAGGACTCGAATGTGCCACAGACCCCTCGAAGCCATGTACCCAGTTTGTTAACAGGGCACTGCTGAATCTTAATTAAAAAAACAACAGTTGACTGTCATTGGGAACTGCTGACAGAAGTGAAAACTTAAAAATGAAAAAAAGTGTTTTTTATTTTCAAATTAATTGTAGTATCAGAAATTAAAAATTCATGATTTTTAAAATACAATCAATAATTTTTCATTTCAGTATATATCTTTTCCACCTTGATACTTCGATAGTATATGCTAATAAACCATAAATTTAAAATAAATCTCAGTTTGCATGTTTATGTTTGAGCTGTAAAATTTAAAGCTTTTTCTGCTAATATTTCAATCCAAAATTTTGATAATAAAAGCTGATAAATAGAAATTTTGTATTAGTAACCACATTTTCAAAATTCAACATAAATATAAAATTATTATAACATTTTATATAATTTTAAAATCCGCAGCAAAAATACTATCCAACAATTAGAAAGCTTTTTTACCGTGCTAGTAAGATAATTCCCAGGCCACTATAAAATACTCAATGCATGATGTTTAGCAGAGGTTAAATATATATATAAAAATATAAAATAAATAAATAAAGCAAAGCTGAGGTCAGTTTTAAAGCTGGTAAAAGTTCTGCTCGAGACCGGAATTCGAAACTTGGACCTTCGATACCCCAGTTCCACGCCTTAACCAATTGAATCACTAGACCGCCGGCCTAGCGTATGACGTCTTACTTGTACTCGTGACTACATATATACTGTTGGGGAGAAGGTGGCAGTCTTGCACTGATTTATTGGTAAATCTATATCTCTCTCATTTCTTGTTCAATCTCATTGAAATTTTGCGCACTTGTGTATAGAGTACTCATATGCTTTACGTAAATATTTTTTCAGAATTTGTAATAATATATTAATGCTGTCAGAATATTTTGAATTTTTATTAATTATTTTTTTGAGTACACTTTTTTTATCATTTCCAGGCAAATTTATTAAATTTTCTCTATAAAGCAGATTAATCTACTCTAATAAATGTATAATTAAGTGCAGTAACTTTTAGATAAATTATTTCAATTATTTTCTGTGATATTTTGGATTTGAACTTTTTTTTACAGCCAAATTTTCCACATATTATTAACTATAACTCTTATTAAAAATTGATAGATTAAAACTTTGTCCCACTTAAACCATTCTTCCATTTGGAAGAATGTGTGTGCCAAATTTCATAGAAATCCTTCCAATAGTTTCTGATATATGTGTACCTGAAAGAAGAAAAATTTAAAGTTGCAGAAAAATCAATTTAAATTTTACGTGAAAACTTTTTTGATTATACCTTACCTAAAACTGCCCATATCCATATTCTAATTGTTCTTCATCATCCTCTGCAGCTCTTTTAGTGCTTCTGTTCCTTTGTCTAGCATTTATTTTTTTCTATATTCTGCACTGTAGCATCCGCCTTCGCGATTCGGTGGTCATCGATGATCTTCAGTATCTGCTCAGTGAAGACCTCAGGTGTAACGCCCAACTTGCTGGGAATGTGAAGTATTGCTACGTTCCCACCATTAAACACAGCTGCAGCCTCTAATGCAGAAATATTCAATACCAAATTGGTAACAAACACAGTCTTTGGTCATCTCTTCCCAATAAGAGCATTGAAACTTTTATTTGGATTCTGCGTTTTGCCATGCAGACATTTTTCTAGCAGTTCTGGTGATTCCAATGCTCGAAAAGTTGGTTTAATAGCCATTGCAATATCATAAGGAAGGTGATTTTTATGACTTTCTTGGCTTTTCAGAAATTTGCACCATTCATTAGAACATACGTAGGCCATGTTGAGGTGAAGTGTCAATCGACAAGTAATGGAACCAAATATCCCATACTGCCTTCCTAATACTATCCAAATCTGTAGGTTTTTTCTGATATCACCACCATAACATACTTGTGGGCTGTCTATTCTCTTGTTTGTTAGCCTGTTTTTACCTCCAGGTGGCTTTCCATCTTCTAAAATCTTCCCTTTATTGTCTGCATAGCAACAAGTCTTCTGATTCGACCACCCATCTTCTTCTGAATATGGCCTAAGCACTCCAATTTTTCAATCGTACAGTCTTTTCCATATGACTGACATTCAACTACATTCTTGAAAGCCTTGAGTCTCCATCTCCTAAATAC